>MU614596.1:0-46760 GCA_025201725.1 Chytriomyces sp. MP71
CTCCGCTATTACCACTCCTTTCTTGAAATTACTTGCGCAAGCAGTAATAAATGAAGTCCCAAATATTGCTTTTTTGAGAATATTCTCAAAGAAGAAGTGAAAGGGATTTACGAATTTTGGGACGCATTCTATCGAGCCGAATAGCGAAAGATGTAATTGGAAGTCTTAAACGGCGGGGAATTTTCTCGGGCATTTTTCCTGGTTCCAGAGAGGTCATCCCAAGTTTTCTTTTTTAGTGCCCGAAGAGTTCTCCAAAATGACCTCCATGCTATCAAACTCATCCGCACCCCCGTCATCGTCTGCGCAAGGCTGTTGTGACGCGGCGCAGACCGTGGCTGGATCGATGACTTTGCCTTTCCTCCTCACGCCTTCCCTGGAACCCATCCTTTCGTATTCTCTCCCGATTCGTATTCCCTCCCGATCCATAACCTTCTTACCTCGCCCCGCCAATCCACGTCTTAGAAGGAGTTAGTTAGGGGATGAGCGGACTATAACGACAGCTATGACGATAAACCCGACAATTTTGCACGTCAGTGAGAGGCTTCAGTTACTCGTTGCCGTTGATCGTGAAATTTATGCCCAAATTTCTGAGTGCTGTCGTCCGCCTCCCTTATTGTATTTGCTTCATGCCGTTGTCCTTATCCCTTTTCCCGATCTGTTTGAATTGTCACATGGCTGTGTCTTCAACCGGTACCGAGAATATGAATAAATTGTAATCACCTGGCAACCTGTGTCATTCATTCGTTCGTTAAGAGAAATGAGAGCAGAAATGAAGGATCTCCCGCTTCGTGCCATCTCCCTTTCGCAGCCACTAGAGACTGCCGCTCAGGCATCTCCCAATTTCTCAGATTCATTCGTATTGAGTGAATACGGCCATCGTCCTGTTGCCGCTCCCACACTGCCGCTCCCCACTCCAACCGCTTCCCACCGCATACAACGCCACAACGAGCACTCCAACCCCCCCTCAATAGGCACCCTTGCATTCCAGTGTTCTGCACCACCGAGGAAAAGAAACCAGCATGTCCAACACCCTTGTGCTGCCTTCGCCGTCGTCCACGGCATTCGAGCAGAGCATGTCTGCACTCGTCTCGCATCTGCGCACAAAAATGGACGACTCTGCATCCAGTGCCGACCTATACCGAATTATTCAGACGCAGCTGGTACTTTAGTTTGTTTGATAAAGACAGGATGGGGACCCTGTGCTAAACTTATGAATGGGATGTGATACAATCAGAATGCGCGGTCTTCCTCTGTCTCCCCTCATGAACAGAACATCGACAGCTCCGCGAATCCAGTGAACAAGAATCCCTTCGAGATCACGAACCACTTGCCCTCACTCAAAGCCCCCTCGGTTCAACTCACCGTCAACACAAACTCCGCCAACCGGAAGGCACTTTCCTTGAACCCCAAAATTGCCCAGCTTAAGTCTCCTCAGCCACCTAGTACCCTTATTTCACCCACGACCGCGGCAAGATCCATTTTCTCGTTTGACGGTCGGTTACCTTCGCCGTCCGTGCCCGGAGGAAAGAGCCACGTCATCACGGTATCGGGAACGTCTGCTACCCAGCACGTTGAGCTCAAGATCACCACTCATCCAGGCAGCATCAACAAATTGCACAGCCCTTCCCTCTTGACCCCGATCACGCGTCTTCTAACCTCCCTGTCAAATACAACCGCGTCATCTTCCTCGTCCACCAACATTTCCACGGGTGCTCCTGGAGCATATCAGACCCTCCGACCAAAAAGCCCACCAATGCTTACGCCCGTAACGCGTATCCTAAACAGCTTGGGTGTCCCGCAACAAGACCATTTGGCCACTGCGGTCGTGGAAACCTCGTCAGACCCAACCGTTGACTACGTCATGGGCAACTTTATGGACACAATCAACACCCTTGCGGCCACAGCTCCCCCAAATCCCCTGGACGACATCCTCCCGGCATCGACAAACGCTTCCTCCTTCGACTTCACGAATCTCACGAGCTTCGAACCGCAGACACAATCAGCTCAGGGCCCCACCGCCGCTGTCGCCTTTAGCAATTTCCTCGCTTCCTCCCTGTATGATACGGCGCAGATGGATGCTGGTGTGAGCTCGTTTGATGCGTTCCACGCGTTGCTAGAGAAGCAGCAGATCGAGCAAATGCAGGCTATGGATGCGCAAATGTACACGCAGTACCGGCAGTATCAGCAGCAGCATGTCTCTGTTGGCGAGGGAATGCAGGCGCGTAGGCACGCAGTTCCGTCTCCGCTGGGTCCGAGGATGCAGCAGCAACAGCCGCCGTCACAGGGCGCGTCATCGATGCAACATGGGCAGGCGGGACAGTTTAAGCAGCCGTTTCCAGTGATTCAAACCCATTTTCACATGCAATCGCAACACTCTCAGCCTCAGTACGAAAGTGCGACCACAAGCAGCACGATATCAACCACGGGTCGACCCACCATGGTGGCTTCACTCATTCAACGCCTTACCCGCCAATCCAACAGTCCCTCTGTCGTGACAGGCGATAATCGCCCTGTCATATCGAGCCCGCTCTCATCCCTCGTGCCTCCTGACAGTCCCCTGAGCAGTGACGGTGGCGGGCCCAGTCCCACAACTCCACACCATTATGCTCCATCCCAATCCGTCCGTCAAAACAGCTACACAAGCAGCCCCCTCAGCACCATGCCTGCTTTTAATTTTCCTACTCCACCGCAACATCGCCAGGAATCGGACCCGAAAAGCGTCCAGTTCCATCACGTTGCTTATGCCCAGCTTGCACAACCCCTCAGCAGCCCACAACCGTTCCAACTGCCACCGACGCAAGTTTCAGTCCCGCAGCACCGCCCACACGCAGGAACGCACCCCCCCGGACCAACGTCGCACTCATCCTCCACCGCGTCTCTCCTCAAATGCAGCGTAGAAGGGTGCAAAAAGTTTTTCAAAAAGCAGGAAAGCCTCGCAGGCCACATGGCCACGGCACACGGCCACCCACTCGCCCTCGGCGATCTCGCTGCTCCCACGCCCACGCCGGCCACCTCCATGCCCATGATACAGTCGAGCGGCAATGTGGAGGAAGTCAAGCCCGCGTTTCAGTGCGACAAGTGCGACCAGACTTTCAGCCGCGTGCATGATCTCAAGCGGCACAGCTACACGCACAGCGCGAACCGGCCGTTCAGCTGCTCACGTTGCGGGAAAGGGTTTGCGCGGCGGGATGTGCTGCGGAAGCATGAGATGGCTGTAGAGGAAGGGAAGAAGGTGGCTTGCGTTCCCATGAGCGAAGTGGAGGTAGGTGGCAAGAGGAGGGGAAGTGGGGAGAGCGAAGAGAGTGAGGATGGGGGCACGGTCAAGTTTGCGCGGCATTAACGACTTTTGTTTTTACCTTCTTTTGTAAATTAATTCCAAGAAACACAAAAGCTGTATGACACTCTGCAACTTTCCCTGTGATGCTCAGTCCATCGGGTGCTGCGTATGTTTAGGAAGAAAAGGGGTGCCCGAAGGAGGTCGAACAAGTCGGAAAGTAGTGGAACATTGATAAAAATACAAATCGAATGCCACTAACGCCGACCTCCCATCTCGCCGCCCGTGTCCCGCGTCTGACGATGCCTACTCCATCTGTGCTCCGGGTCGGCGGCTGTGTCCCACTCAGCGTCTGGACGACGACGGGAGCAGGGTTCCGTCCACGCTCGCTGCACACGTCGTCGCTGACCTCGGCTCGTCGAGCCTCTGCATCTTCCTCCTCCTCCTCTTCTTTCCGCCTCGGACCCAACCTCGGATCCGGTAGCAGCTCAAACTGGCACGGATCCAGCCCTAGTCTCGCGTTCACGTGGGCAAACTGGGCCAACTCGACACGCGCGTTTCCGTGGACACGCGCTCTCGCAGCAGTCGGCATGGTTGGCGCGGGCGCCATCGCTCTCGACGCGCTCTTCAACAACACTTCGGCTCAACCCGTGTCCGGCGACTTTGACTCCATCGCTTCAAACGCCTATGTCAGAGAGTACCTCAACGAGACTTTCAGGTAATGCGATACAAATGATGCAGCGCAAATTGTAAACTCTTTAAATCATGCCATCTAAATAGATACGTCGGTGGCGCTCTCACAATGACAGCCGCCTCCGCCTATGCAGTCTCCCGCAGCTACACCATGCGACGCGCCATGGCAAACAGTCCCATTGCATTTGGTATCGGTGGATTCGTTCTCACAGTCGGTGCCATGATGGGCACCCTTTACACGGATCCATCCAACTCTGCCCAAAAACATGCACTCTTTGCCGCCTTTGCCCTCTCCAAAGGGGTCATGCTGTCCAGTCTCTTTTTTTTGAATCCAGCCGTGCTTGCCCGGGCTGGATTCTATACTGCCGGCATTGTTGGATCCCTTTCTTATATTGCTGCAACTTCGAAGTCTGATCGGTACGAGGATCCGGCTGAATTGAGCAAAGCCTGCAATATGGAGTTTGAAGAACTAATATCAACCTCATACGATTCAAAAAACGCACACACAAACAAAACAAAAACATAGATACCTCTACCTCGGTGGACCCCTCTTTGGCGGGCTCTGCATCGTGGCCCTCAGCTCGCTCGGCACGCTTTTCCTGCCCGTGACCAGCGCCGCGCTGCCTCTTCTGTATAGCGTGAGCCTTTATGGCGGTCTCGCGCTCTTTGGCGGATTCGTGCTCTACGACACGCAAAAAGTAATTCAGCATGGACAGCGGGCAGCGCAGGGACTCGTCAAGCGAGATCCCGTGAATGAGAGCGTGTCGCTTTGCCTTGATTTCAACAGCATTTTTGTGCGTTTGGTGCAGATTTTGAGGATGGGTGGAGGAAACAAAAAGCGTTGAATTTTTATTTCCAAACTTCGCGCTTTATGTGCATTGCCATTCTAATGAATTTTACATGAACTGAATGAAATGCGAAGACGTGTTTATGTCAAAGTTACCCGCGTCTCCCAATGGACAACGGTATGTGGCCGGTTGTCGAAATGTGACAGACTCAGTCCGCAAGAGATGAAAAGCACAATTTTAACCACCCACAAGAGCCTTTACAATCCATGCTGTCCAAGGGAGAGGGTTCCGTTGCCTCGCTTCCATGCGACTTTTGTAAGAGCGTCCACAAGGTGATTGATTATGAGCTGTTGTGTGATGGATCTGACGGTGCGGCTGGTCTGATCATCTCATCATGATCTGTGCGAAAGCAGACGTGCGACAAGGGACACCCAATATGCACCCGCTGCAAGAAACGGGGCATAACATGCACCTACAGAAAGGGAACGATGGTGTCGAGCTCGTCCACACCCTCGTCACGAGACTCGTTGGTGCCGGCCACCTTCCTGCCGTCGCTGACACCCCCCCAGACCTCACAATCACTGCCTCACATTCTGGAGCTCGAGCGCAAGATCCACGAACTCGAGTCGGCCGCAACGATGCCCAATATGGGCGACTGGGTACTCTACCACCAGTATGTGGAGCAGGGTCTCGGTGACAAAGACTGCCTCGCCGCCTTCTTCTCGCTTTCGCCCGCCCTCCGAGCCACGCTCTGTCTCATGGCAGCAAGCGCACTGCGTCCCAGGCTGCCAGACTTTGTCTGCATCGGCTACTTTACCGCCGCAAGGAACCTGCTCCTACGCAGCTGGGACACCCCCTCCATAAAAACGCTCGACGCGATGCGTCGCTTGACTCTCTTTGTGGTCAACTTGGGTCAGTCTCTGGCATCAAGCAGGCTGTGGCGCCGCGTTCTTGAGTTTACATTCGCGCTCGGCGTCCACATCGACCCTGACGATTCCCCGCTCACGTGTGACTTGTCGGACAAGGAAAAAAACGAACGGCGCACACTCTTCTCTCGCATTTATCACTGGTACCGTTTCCTTGAAGTGGGTTACGCGACCTCGTTCAGTTACCGCTTCTTGCCCGGTGCCGTCAAGCCCGTCCCCTACCGCGACCCACAGGAACTTTTGATCCACGCAACAGACGTCAACATCCTATTTATCCTCAACCCGCTGCTAGATATTATCATAGCCGCAGCGCGGCACCACTACGCCATTCCCTCCAGCGTCCACGAAATCCAGTGCTCGACTGAAGTCCAATCCCTGCAACTGCAACTGCAACTCTTTCTCGCGAATACCTCGCCTAGTATCATTCTAACACAAACCGATCTGGTATCCCTCCATCACTTTCTAACTACATTCCCTTCCGCTATTGCAGCCGCCGAAATTCTAACAACCACCATGAACTACCACGCCGCGCGCACCCTCATTACGCGCGCCCAACTGCACCTTACAGCCCACCTTCCCCTCTCCCATCCGCTGCTCTTCAACAACCCAACCGCCCTCACGCGCCTCCTGAGCGTCCTTGCCAACACGCTCGCCAGCGCGCGCACCATTGTGCGCCTCGCGAGCCACGTGTCCCAACTCGGCGGGACAGAAGGCAGCAATTCCCCGCTGCGCGCGGGATTCATGCAGTCCATCAGCATGACCTCGTTCAGCATGTTCGAAGGCGTCGTCTGTCTCTGGTTCCTCTGCTGCCGTACGCGCGCTTTCTGGTGGCATGCGAACCCCACCCCCGCGATTGGGGGAAGCGACGGACCGCTGACAATGGGGATTTCTCAGCGGTTGGAGATTCGCGAGTGCTGTCTCGACGTGTTGCGCCTGTTTGTGGAGAACGACGCGGCGGCGGTGCAGGAAAAGGAGGAAGGAGTCTCGTATCCGACCTTTTTTGACAGGGAGGCGAGTAAAACGCAGATGCAGAGTCGCGTGTTGACGCCCATGATTGAATGTATGCGGGCAATGGTGGCGGAGATGGCGGAGTTCGAAGCATTGGTGGCAAGTGGAGTGAATCCCGCTCCGGCTTTGGCGTCCCAAATGCTCGACTCGGTCGTGCTGAAGCTGGAGGTTCTGGTGGTGGATGAGGGCTTGGGCAACAGTAATACTGACTCTTCTGAGTTGGTGGCAAGAGATGGAGCTTGGAGCTATCTCGGGCTTTTGGGAGAGGTGGTGAAGGGTGGCGTCGTTTGGAACCAGCATTATGAAAAAGGGTGGAGGGAATTTTGGGCCAGCGTCGAGTGAAGAGTTAATTTGTTGCTTAGAGTCAGGCGAATTCTCTGGCGAGTATGCTTGGGTCAGCTGACAATGCACAGTTCCCATACGGCGCTGGTAGTTTCAAACGTGGTAACTTTGTTCGTCGTCACCCTTGTTCAGTTTACATGTGCTAAAATTTGAAAAAACAAACGTGAGGTAACAGGGTCAATAAAAGTAGAAAATTTCAAACATCTGGCAGTTAAGCAGACAATTGAGGACAACATCTTCCTTTAGAATACAAGACTGGTTCTGTTAGCCACGCTAAGTGAGTTTTTGATGGCTTGGAAAGTACCTTCAGGCTCTTTAAAATGTCAGAAATAAGATAATGCAATCATATGGATTACACTTTTGGTGAGTTGTTTGATGTGTGCTGTTTCTGCACATGTTTCTGTTGAGCTAGAAGTTACACTGAATCCTTGAATGTGAGGTTGGTAAGTTGGTGTTTCAATTCACTCATCAGAGGGTAAGTTTGGGCAGTTGAATCTGCTGGTTTTGTGGTTCCAATGATGATTTGATGCTTGGCTCCAGATGCAATACTTTAATAAGTCTACTTGCGGGGATTAAATAAGGTGAGACAAAGCTCAACCTGAACTGGATTGGGTCTTGGAAAGGGTTTTCTTGCTCGTCAGAAAGCTGGGACAAGGGTTTGAGGCTTTGGAATGGAATGAAGTTGTAACACTGACTGTATTGAATTGAAGAAAAACAAAAGGAAAGGAAATCAGCTTAAATAGCAGAACTAATGAAAATGGAACAAAAACAAAATGAGAAAATAAAGAGATTCCAAAGATATGTAGTTCTGGAAATAGTTCCTTAGGAGATGTGATCATTCTGGAAATTGATCCTGATCCCACTATCAGGTGCAAAGGAATTATACTTGAAACTGAAACAAATTTGGTGTCATCACTTATTTTAGCCAAAGACGCAGCAAGATTCACATGATTAAATGAGAGTTGCAGCAAGACTTGGAGAAAAATGTCAGGACTTGATGGAGTTTGATTAAAATGCGCAAACTCAACCTTCCCTTCCCTGTGAAAGTCCGAAATTGTCTCATACAATCTGTTGGATTGCATATTTTGTCTAAAAAATCAGGCTTTATACCTGTCACATTGATATCTTTCATGCTTAACAGATACAAATGAGCAGTTGCATAGTTGAATTTGGATGACCAACCATACTCCAAAATGAAGGGCTTAGCCAGTTTTGAAGCCATCAAAAAGGCGCTATCAAGGACTTGGAATGTAGATACTCCACTTTCACTATTGTTGAAAATGATTTCATTGGTTTGTAGGGATATTTCCATTTAAAAAGCCCATGCATGGTTGATGTTATTCCTTTTTGGACTAGATTGTTGAGTGACCTATATAAAGTCTGATCAATGGAAAAGTACAAGCTCTGACCACATTTGAAGAGATACTGAATACATGATAGCTGTGGCAAAGCTGGCAAAGTGTTTGAAGTTTAAAGTAAAACCACGATCTAAGCAGGCACAATGTTTGAAAGTTTAGCCTTGTTAGTAGTTTTGTTGCAAAGGGTTCCCACCATTACTAAGTGGGAAACATTTGACTTTGAGTCAGTAAACTGGAGGGTAAGAGGACTTCCATCTAGCATGTTGAAGTTATCACACTCAGACCTCCAAATATCTGATTCATACTGACATTCAGTAGATGCTGTATAGTAACAGCTGACTCCTGAAGCAACTGCTGTAACTAGGACTATGAGACAACTCATTTTCACCATTCCTTTTACAATTACAGCTTTATTAGAAGCATTAGATATAGTTTCTCCTAGTTTTATTAGAATTGGATGCACAATGAGATTGCCCTTTAATAATTTGGCTTAACATAAGTCCTACATATAGAGAACAATCTAGTATACTATGCT
The DNA here is from genome assembly GCA_025201725.1 of Chytriomyces sp. MP71. Lineage (NCBI taxonomy): Eukaryota > Fungi > Chytridiomycota > Chytridiomycetes > Chytridiales > Chytriomycetaceae > Chytriomyces > Chytriomyces sp. MP71. The sequence goes on from MU614596.1 coordinate 8,925, forward strand.
TCAGTCTGAGGTACAGTTCTATGGGTTCATCTCAAAATGAATGGAGAAGATAAATGTGCAAGTGGAATACACTGAAGTAGAAATCAGTGTATAGCTACTCTTGTTAATGAAGTCTTTTTGTTGCTTTAAGAAACATCTCAGCATCAGGCTTGACCAATGAAATGAAAGACAATACTGACTGAGTAAAATTTGAACTACACATAATGAACTGCCTCTCTATCTAACAAGAGAGTTAGCATCTGGCAGATGTAGCATGCTATAATCATTCTTCAATATACTCTGGAATTGAAGGGACAAGATATGTAACCTTGTCACCCTGTTCACAGATATCATAATTTTCCATGCTCCAGGCAAACGGGTCAATGCTCGAAGTTAGATTTTCACTGTTGCAGTACAGGCTCAGCAATGACTAAATTCTACTTTCTTAATGTTTATGTACATGATAACTTGCAAGATTACCTTTTGGCTTTGCACTTAAAGATACTAATTTAGTAGTAGTTTATGGAAATGCAGAACATATAACATCTGTGGTGTCTCATATTAAGCTACAACTTAAAGTCAAAACTTACAATGAAATTGGGTGGATGATACCATTCAAGTACTCCCAACTTCTGGAAACCTGCATTATGAGGAACTTCTGTCACTTTCACCAATAATTTGATGTCTGATTGCAACGCATAAAGTGTTTCAGCACTGGGGGTGATGAGTGAGAGGTTCCAAGAGGTACAAGCTCAAGGTAACAGATGAAAGTGAAAGTTTGCCAGACTCTCAGTGTTCTACGAACACAACCATGAAAGTTCATGATGTGCACATCTCAATGGCTGGGCATAACAGAATGCTCCTAAGTGGGCAATCTGACCTTGAATTACATCCTATAAATATGGGAGAGGTGCCTTGTGGCCTCTGGTAGTGGTTGCAGCAAACTGGTTTGAGGCTTGTGCCTTGTATGTGAGTAAGAGAGTCTTGGGTAGCAGAAGTAAGGTCTGAAAGGATGAAGAAGTGCAACCAAGTGTCAAAGAGGTGAGGCCAAATCCTGAAGCTGGATGAAAGAAGGTGCAGTATGAGAGTGAACGGGAATGGCAGGACTGCCTTACTAAGTATCACTGGACCATGGTGGCACTCCCCTGCAAATCATCCTGCAGCTATGCCTCTCCCATGATTAATTCACCCATGCATGAGCTGAAACGTCATTCATCTGTCTTGGAGTCTTGAAAAGGCTAGCCAACAACCCCAGCGAAAAGACAAAAACAACTATTGCACAGCTAACAGCAGCATGCTCCACATCTTTGCATGCTCCACATCACCAACTCACTCTTAAGCAAGCAGGTTCGCACTCGCATCTCACTCCACATGTGTCAAAGAATAACTTAAGCTGTGCAGTGGTACAATGGGACTAGCTGATGGATTCGACGGCGTCGAAGGCGCACGAGAATGCTGACACATTGAATGATGGGAGAAGTGAGCGGTTTAGGAGCGGTGATGTGCACGACTGGCAGCCATAAAGCAAAACTTGACATGCGAGGTGAGCTTGCCGCGCCAATGGACAAAAGGGAAATCTATTTCAAATGCGCTTTTTGGTGGAAATTATCAGATCAATTAACCAAACCATTCGGCCAATGGGTGCTCCTTGCCTATTTACTCCCCTCATGCTCATACAAAACTTGATTCAATCATCCCGCATCCTGTATCCACGGAACTTTACTCTGTCTTTTTTCTCTTCGCTTTCCCCCTTATTAAACCCCTTCCCTCAAAGATATTACTAATGTTGTCATGTCGTTGGTAACTGTGAAATTCCGAATCAAATCCATCAGCACAACCCGAAATGCAGGCAGCCCCGCTCAAGCAAGCTCTCTCAACGCTTGCCAATGCATCCACGAAGCAAGCCATTGCTCGATCCAGCTCCGTGGCAGCGTACGGCCCAGCCTCCGTGGCAGATCCGCTACACCGCTTCCATCCATTCAACCATCCACACAGCAACGCGAACCTGTTTGCGGCGAGAAAGCAGCTGTCGTCGGTTGCTACAGGCTCGAGTGTGGCCATGAAGGCCGCCTCCTCGACTGCAATCGGGACTGGATCGTCGTCCAACTCCAGTTCCCAGAGCGAAAACAGTGGTGGCAGTGGAGGTGCCGGGTCCCAGGGCGGCTACAGATACCCGGAAGCACGTATTGCTGGCGCCTTAGCTGCCGTTGTGGCTTCTGCGTATGCGTTGGACCATTGGGTCAACACCGCACCGTCTCGGCGCCACACGGAACCAGGTATTCCGACTTCACTTCTTGATCTTGTGGACACCTTTTTACCCATGTACATCCTTCAATTCTGATAATATCCAGACACTCTCCACAATGCACCCTGGTTGCGCGAATACGTGGCCTCCACTTTTGCACACGTTGGCGGCGCGCTCGCACTCACAAGCGCTTCCGCCGTTCTTTTCTCCAAAACCCTCTCCAAATACCATACTGCACGCACACGCTTCCGTGGGTTTCATCCCATCGTTTTCCTCGCCGCCGCCTCCGCCGTCGTCACCTCCACCGCAGCAACGTACTTCACACCCCCCTCTCAGCACGAAGCCAAGCTCGCCCTTTTCGCCGTCGCCGCCGTGAGCAAGGGACTCTTTATCAGCGCCACTGTCGCCCTCAACCCGGCCCTCCTCAGCCGTGTCGCGCTTTACGCAGGGGCGACCGTCGCGAGTAAATCGCTGCAACGGCGCGCACTGACCCTTACATTTTTGTCGGCGGGCCACTTCTCGGCGCGACAGTGGCTGCCTTATCTGTCGCGTCGCCCGCGTTGCTGCCCGTGGGCGCGATGATGCTGCCGTGGTACCAGGTTGGACTCATGTACGGCGCCTTGACGATGTTTGGGGGTGCAGTGCTGCTGGATATTCGTAAGGTGTTTGCGAACGCACAAAAAGTGCATGATGGGAAGAAGAGGCGCGATATCATCAATGAGGCATTGAAACTGTACTTGGATATTATCAACGTAATTCCTTGATTCCTATATATACTGTGCATCTGTTTGCATTTACCTAATTCCTGAACAACCTCATGGATACCCCTTCTCTTTGGTTCTTGGTATACCCAGGATAATGCATAATGTGTTTGTTGCTTCTATCGTTTTTGATGCCCTGTTGATCAACTAAGTTCGTTTCTAAAAGTCTATTTAATTTTGTTTTCCAATGCGCCTACAGCGTCTCATACTCTGGCGGCGGAGCAGCCAACGTGGAATCATGATTTAGCACGCGAAAACGCAATTCTGCCAATGCGGCCTCAATCTGAGCCAGGTTTTCTCTTGGAATCTGTAGCACGAGCGCAAGGGTATCGAAATCGTGGCTCAGCAGTCCACGCCCGTCCAGATGTTGCTCTGTTCATTATCCCTCATTAGTTCACCATCCATAATACAATGAACAACTGTGCAACATACCCACTGCAATACGTACACTCCCCCTCGTCCCGCCGTTCTCCAGAATCCACTGCGCCACGCGCTCCTCACTCCACGCCTTGGGATTGCTCCGCAGATTCGACATGCGCCCCACACCTCCATGTATCACCTCTGGCGAGCTAGCAAAGGGCGCATTCATAAACTCTTCCGCCTCGCGCTGCTTCTCGACCATCGCGCGGCTCATGCCCACGCTCTCACCCAGTGCACGGCCGGAGTCACTCACAGGAACGTGTCTCCGCTCCCCCCGCGCTTGCGAAACAGTGGCATTGGGAGGCAAAGATGCACTGGGCGCACCCCCACCTCGGGACAGTGTGTCAGGAACCCTTCCCCGCTGCGGGGGCAATCGACTCCGAGGATACTCCATCTCAATTTCAGCGGTTCCGTTCGCAACGGACGTGTCTAGCTTCACTACGGACGTTCCCGTCTCTGTGCGGGGCAGCGCGATGGCCATCACAGCGCGTTCCAGACCGCCTACGTCGCGCGGCTTGAGGATCACGGGCTCGCGCGTGCATCTCGCAAACAAACAGTAAAAGAGGATGCAGACCACAAGGAGCCCAACTGCGCCACCGATGGCGACGGGCACGACTGGGAACGACGTCAGGATCGGGATGCCTGGGTCAGATAAGGATCCCGTAGGTGAAAACGGAGTTGCGGAGGGTTGAAGGGACCCGAGCAGGGATGGACAGCACGGATCCGATGGGTTTGTGTAGCAGAAGGTTTGGGCTTCAATAATGGAGTGAAATCCTGAATTGAATGATTGAATGAATGGATGAGCTGAGAGATTAGGGAGGAAGGGAGGACAGGATGACTCTCACCGCAGTATGCACTCTCGTCGCCTGGAACGGCTCTAAGACAGGAAGTGGGGTTAAATGGAAAGTTCGCTCGGTCGAGGGCGTCTTTGAAAAGGGAAGAATATGCGTTGCGATCTGCGCTCTCCTGTGCGGTGGGAGTGTTGCACAAGGTATTGTTGTTCAGGAGAGCTGTGAAAGTGTGGAGGAAGGCTGTGACACTATCGCCGCAGACGGGCGCTGCCGGTGCCTGGGCCCCTTCTGCAGTACAGTAGATGCCGCCTTGGTACGCCCACACTGCGCAGACTGCATGAAGAGAGTTAGTTTAATAGAGCGATTGGTGATCCAACCCACAGGCAGTTATGTGGTAGCGCAGGCCAGCTCCCGCGTACTTGGGACACCCGTAGGCAGCCATGTTTGAGATCCAGCCGCTGCTCGTGTCCACCATGCTGTTCTGCATGTAGCCGTCGAAGCCGGCCACGTCCCTTAGCGGATCTGAAGAGTTTAGGTACAGCAGCTGGCCCGCGAAGGCAGGACCGCACACGCTGCTCGCGGCCATGCTGAAGCAGTCGGCCTTGCTCATCAATTGCCCTTTATGCTGTAGCGTTGGGGATCGAGTCGTTGTCTCTATGTCTGCGTTCGGTGACTCACTGGCGGTCGCCTTCAATCAATCAATCAATTTGATGGTCTTCGGATCCTCGAAATTCAATTTTTGTTGAACTTTGGCCTTTCATCGTGGCAGCGATTCGCCCCGGATATAAGGTTCTGCGCGGAGTTTGCGATGTCAATGCAGACGTCATTTAGTTGGAATACAACCTCTTATTGCTGTCACACGAGAATACGCTTCTTCGCACGCTATCCCCATTTTTATACACTGAATCAGCTGTACCTGTTTGGTTACGCCTTTAAGCCACCCAGTGCAAAGGACATTAGGAGCCCACTCTGCACGCAACTCACAATTGTTGTCATCCCACTCATGAGGAGTCACTATTCTAAACAATGCTCTGAACAGAAAATAGATGAGGATAGAAATAAGCATAATACAAAATTCAGTTCCATGGAAGATCAGGACACAGCACACACTGTTCTCTGCTACCTTCACTGGAACTGAATTACAAAGAGATTGCTTAAACCCGAACCATACAAGGTTATAATGAAGTGCATAGATTGCGTTGTCTCAGAACTTTGTATGACACTCCGAAAGGCTGCAACTTGTTAGTGTGTATGTCACACAACGAGGTTTCCGTTGAGGTCAGCAACAAATACATAACCAGGATTGTTCAATGATGGCATCAGGACAGCAATATGTGGTAATTTGTTTGCTGACCAACTGTGGTAAAGATGGTTTGTTGGTGAACGTGACCTTGCCCTCCCAGAAAGGCTGACAGACAAGGTTTGGAGTGCCAACAAAAAGATGGTTGATTCTCCAGTATTGCTTAAGAGGAGTTTTTAAGTGATGGAGTTGATGAAGGAACTCCTTACTCCATTGATCTCAATTAAACTTTTGGTAAATACACAAGAGATTGGAATAACAAGTGGGAGGAAGTGTTGAGTGCTGTTACCCATGGAAAAAAGTCCGCGTTTGTGAACAAAAATTTAACAAAAAGAATGATCTAAAAAAATTGAATTCAAATCAGAATCAAACAAATTAAATGGCTGAAGAAGTTGAGATACAATTCAAGTTGTCCAACAATGATTACAGTGTGTGATCTGCTACAACAGCATGATACCTCCAATTTAACAGTTTTCAACTGGTGCTACTCATATTGTTTGTTCTGATTCTGTATCAAGATTGAATAGACCAAAATGTCCTTGTTGTCAGACTCTGCTATTTAATAATAAAGTGCAGGAGAAACAGTTGGATCAGTTTTAAATGACTGTGACAATATACAGTGTGATAACAGATTCTTTGAATGGGATTGTGAATCTAATCTGGAAGAATGTCAATTTTCTTCTCAGCAGGTCCATTTTGTTCAGAACCATTCGAGTTTGAAAAAATCAAGGAGCACCTTGCATTTGATTGTATTGAGAATAATCCACAAATTGATAGAGCATTGATTCAACATCCTGTTCACCTCCTTTGATTGGTCACTATGTGTTTGATAACTCAAGACTGTATTTGGACTTGTTTGCTTTGAAGACAAGTGTATTTATTGTATTTGACATATTGATTGTACTGGTCAAAAAACTTACCAGAATATTGGGAACTATCCATTGTGGATCTTCTTCATTGTAATGATTCTATATCAGGTGTGTATTGTGATTTTACAAATAATGTTGTGAGACATTTTGACATAAAGTTTGAGACCTCTGTGACATTGACAGCTACAAGATTAAAATATCAGCCACTGTAAACCAGCTGGAACTTTGTAGTTAAGAATAAATTAATTAAATCAAGAATAATTTTGATTTAATTTAATATTTACAAAAAACTATTTTCTTTGAATATGATAAAGAAATGAAGTGTGTTATTCCATCCACAAGCATTCACTCAAAGTATCTCAAATCACTTCCAATGGGAATTATACAAAGATCCATGAAACATCTATAAAGTTGATGAAAAGAAGATTAATTTAACCCTTTCGAAGGTAGGTGTTCCTTACTTAGGTTTGGAGGAGGGTGTTATCATTGACATACCTGAGAAACACTTGAAAATAGAAAAACCCAATTGGATTGAATGTCAACCAATTATGAAGGAAAGAATCAATGAACTCAAACAAAGAGTGAGTCCTTTTCTGATGATTCCAGACAGCCTCAGTGATCAAAAGAGGATCATGGCAAGAAAATGCCAACAAAATTTAATGAAATCTTGCTCGAATATGATCAATCTCACAGCCCTGCGATACAAGGCCATCCATTATGCCCAAGTGATTGAGCAACTCTTGTCTCTTCTTGAACATATGCTTCAAACAGTACTCATTAGAGCATCCTTTTTGTATAATGTAATTGATACTCTTACAGCTTCAGCTCATTCTTTTGTAACTCATCCTTGAGTTGACACTTCATTTTCAACTTTCCCTTGAGCTTGTCATAGTCAAGATCTACTTCTTTTGGATGCTTTATTTCATCATCAACAACATCAATGAACTCCTTCTTTGTTGTTCAACTAATGGCTGTATATCACATATCACCTGGCATCTGACCCCATTCATGAATCATAAATGGCTGATTGATTGACTCTCCTTGTACTCAGTGACAAGTACTACAGTGGTTGACCCAAAAGTACTTTTGAAACTTCTCTGTTGTGATTGTAAGTCTTTCCATTGTTAATGTATCTTCCAACACCAGCCATTCCAGTTTCTTGACAATAATATGTGGCACTGCTGATAAATTTTTTTTGAGTGCCTTGTAATTTCTGTTTGAAAAAACTGGAGTACCCACCATGATAGAGACATCTTGTGAGTTTGGATCATCTTAATTCTTTGATATTTTAAGCATCTTTTTCTTTTTCAACTTGTCTTGCTTCATCATGATCTTGTTTATTTCTTTTCATTTTGCATGCATAAAAGCAATATTTACTGATGTAAATGTGTGATTGTTTTCAAAGTCAGAAGGCTTCAGTGTATCAACCAAATTAACAAGTCTCAACACTGAATTATCTGAATGGTGATTCACCAATAACAAAGTCAATTAAATATCCACCATCTCTTTAATGCCAATGAATCAAAATACTTTCTCTTTGTCTTTTCCACTGGGCCCAATTGAGAATAATTGCCTACCAACACATACTTAACATTTGTCCTCATCTTAACATAATACAATACCTCATACACTTCTCCCTTAAGCATACTCATTTCATCAATGAAAATGTATTCAAATTTTTTCAGGGGCGTCTCCGTGACAACCCATTATCCTCATCACTGCAGCACAAGCCACTTACTATTTCAATACCATCTAAGTACAGACTACTTGACTCAGCATGAGCTGACTGCTGCAGATTATGGGTGAAAGGAAGTCAGTAAATGGCGAACGCATCATGTATCACTTCCAGGCTAACACTGCGGAGCTGTTACATGTATCCTTTTCAAGTTTTTATTTAGTGTTCTTCACTTCTGTTGACTTTCCACAGGCTGCCTTACCTGTGATTAATCACAAGTCTAGTGGATTGTGACTATTTATCCATTCATATTTCTTCAATTCATATTTATACCTACTCATAAACCTCAGAGTAACTTTACACATTATGTTTTCCACAGGCTCTATATGATAATTTCCAATTCTGGGCAAGCATTCAAGGTCGTTTGAATCTTCAACAACAGAGTCAGTCTTCAATTGTACAATACTACCCCCTAGTTTCATTGCCAATTGATGTAATAACATGTTGCTGTTGTCAATGACTTGCCAATAGATTGGAATAGTATTGAAATGCTTGGAAGTCTGGTCTTCCTTGATACTTGAAATATGTCCTTTTCAATTTTAGTGTATACTGTATTCTCAATTGAGAAATAAGATCTCACAGCATCATTGAAGCTCATTGTTTAGTGATCCTTAAAATTATTGACTATAGTAAGGTTTACATATTTTAACTTCTAGTCTAGAATATTATTTGCTGAATTAAGTTATTTATAAATTATCTTATTTTCTAACTATCAAATGCTTCAATTGCCAATGTTATAAGTTGGTTCTTGAAAGGGATTGTGAGGGAATCACATAATGGTTTGACTTTCTCATAATCCTTGTTGATTTCTATAACAGCATTGTCCTTGTAGTTTATTCTTACAATCTTGCCAATCACATTTCTCGTTTTGTACACAGTACACTCTTTCTTCATTAAATAAATAAATAGCCAATTCAGTTAGATCATATTTATTTGTGTAAATAGCATTTGTGTTCGTAAGGTTGTCTGGCTTATCACGAGGAACATTCAATTTGATGGGCAATGAATCATCGTCTACTCTTTTTGCTTGTGCCTTGTGTTTTGACCAGTTTGTTGACTTGCTGGTTGTCACTTGGTTACCTGAAAAGATTGATTTCCAGATCTCCAGATCTCGTCATCAATTATTGGATACATGTGGTTGTTGGCACACACGTACAGCAAAGCAGGTGTGTGGTGATTTTGTTTTCAGCAGAAAGTGTCAAATTCTAAATCCAATGCATACATGCTTATTCCATATAACTCGCAAAATCTTTTTATTTGCTTTGTGGATACTCCTACATCATTGATACTGTCCCACATCATCAACTTCTTCCTCAAAATGGAATATTTCTCACATTTTTTTTTTTTTGCTCATTAAGATTCTTGATATGCTTAGAGTAAATCATGAGCAAAAAGTTCACAACGCAATTACCCTGATCATTCTGATTTGGATCTATTCTCAAGCTGTAATAACTGAGCACAGTACCATACATATGTTGATCCATTGTCAGACAGGCATCAGTGTAGTTTGGTATTTGACTCTCGTAACTTTGATGTCAAAGGGAACTCAATTGCAATGCTTGTTCACTATTTAGTTGTTTTGAAAGATTTAAAACAGCCGTTAGGCTACAGAAAATAATCAATTGGTTCAAAAAGTGTTACATTTTGATAGAAATCTCGCGCATTTTTGGATGAAAACATATATGTACTATGAAAAGAAAAAGAATTTACTAAAATTCAATTTTTTTTTATGTTCCAAAAAAAAAAAAAAGTACTCCATTTGTTAAATACTGTTGCTCTTTCTATTGCCAATGATAGCCATAAGGATTCAGAATAGCCAAAACAGAGTTGCTTTAGATTATAACATTTTAGAAAAAGTCCGCGCGTGTGAACTTTTTCGAGAAAAATGATGGGTCTCATTGTTTGTTTAGTAGTCCAGTTTTTTATTGACAAAAGAAAGCAAAATGTGGTCCATTGTTCTTATCACTATGCTTTTCCGCAACGGGAAGTGCCATATTGTTTCGAAATGCTTGCGATGCTCAAAAGGTGTGGATGCTGTCCAAGTATGAACACAAGATAGCCTGAGTTGATACTCAATGATCAGCTTAAACCAGATTACAGCGCTGTTTTTCCAGATTCAACGTTTCCATGGTTGCGAATATCTTTTGGCCTCCGGAATACAATTATTTTTTTTGATTTCAAGAGCAAGGAAAAAAATGATGGTGGTTACCTCTTTACAATCATTCAAGTGCTTTGCCATGATAATACAATACTGAAATATCTTACCAACCTTTCAACATGATGCAGTACAATAACATTTTTACATGGAAAGCCTACTAATGACCAAGCCTCCATTTTTTCTTTCCTCTACTTAACTCGTGCTGTGTTCTCCGCGCGACGAGACACGAAGACGCGGTGATTCTGTGGGGGCGTAGCGGCGGGGGAGTGGGTAATGATTTGCCAGCGGGGCAATTGTTGACAGCGGGTGCCTTTCTTTTTGAACACGTGAACCAGCGAACGCATGAGCGAGATCCGGAAGCGGAAAGGTGGCGGCGGCGACAAGGCTGAGACGGCGGCGGTTCCGTCGTTGTCGCCTGCGAGAGAGAAGGCGAGAGAAAAGGCGAGAGAGGAGGCGACGGAGGGCGACGCTGGGCAACCGCCGCTCGACCCGAAGCGCGCGGTCAGTCGAACGCCGCATTCCCTCGCGTAGCACGCGTCGCACCCGCTCAAACCAACCCGTCGACTACAGAACGTCAAACCAATCGCCGCACTCGTCGCAGAGGCAACCCACCGTGTAGAATCGTACGCGAACCTCTGGAACGTCGGTCTCGTCTTCGTCACGCTCCTCGCTTTCTTGACAAGAATGTACCGCATCCAGGACCCCGGACAGGTCGTGTGAGTATCCACATAGATCTCCGCCAACAATAGCAGCTAAAAACCAGCACAGCTTTGATGAAGTCCACTTTGGCAAATTCGCATCCTACTACCTGCGTGGAGAATACTACTTTGACGTGCATCCACCCCTCGGAAAGCTACTTCTCGCCGCTGTCGCCCACTTTGCTGGCTACGACGGCCACTACCTGTTTGACGAGATTGGAGACGACTACGTTGCCAACCGCGTCCCTTTCGTCTCCATGCGCATGTTCCCTGCAATCTGCGGCGCTCTCATTGTCCCCTTTTCATACCTCACCTTGAAGGAGATTGGCGTCTCATGGGTCGGCGCTGTCTTTGGGGCCTGTTTGCTCATTTTTGGTAATCCGTCGTTGTGGTCATGATTTTAGCCATTCTGTGCTAACCACGCAATCCAATCCAATCTTCTAGACAACGCCATGATTGCGCAATGTCGATTGATTCTGCTGGATTCGATGCTCCTGCTGTTTGGCGTCATGTCAATCTACACGTGGATCAAGTTTTACAAGACGAGAACGAATCCGTGGTCTTTTGCATGGTGGTTCTGGATGTCCATGACGGGTGTTTCCTTGGCCTTGACTATTGGGTATGAACGTACTTACATTCGGGTTGTTTTATTGTGTGTGTCGTGGTCTTGTCTGATGAGACTTCCCCATCTTGACGAATCACAGAGTCAAGATGGTTGGATTGTTTACGATTGGTGTGGTGGGAATTGCTACGTTGGTGGACCTTTGGAGACTCTTGGATATTGATCGTGGACTCTCTATGGTGCGTGTTGCAAACTAAACGATTGTGCCAAAAAAAATAATGATATGAGTCTCCCTCAGAATCAATTCTACCAACACTTTGCGGCTCGCGCACTGTGCCTCATTGTCCTGCCCATCTCGCTTTACCTCTCCTTTTTCTACATTCACTTTGAGCTCCTGCCTTATAGTGGACCGGGCGACGCCTTCATGACCCCGAAGTTCCAAGCAACCCTGCTTGGAAACGAAATGCTCACCAAGAGTTCATGTTAGTAACCAGTTCCATTCGTATTCAATATTGACTGCACAGTTTTCAATGAACCCTCTCCACATCCAACCAGCCGTCCCTTACTCATCCCAGATCCTCCTCAAACACCGCGACCAATCCGTCTACCTCCACAGCCACGATGCCCGCTATCCCCTACGCTACGACAACGGCCACGTGAGCAGCGAGGGCCAACAAGTCACTGGATACAGTTCTTCGGACCCCAACAACTACTGGGAACTCCTGCCTGTGGACCCGCGCGTCTACCCCGCCTCCCCAGACTACACGCCCACAGCGGCGGAGGCGGAGCGCGGCCTGCGCTACCTGCGCGCCGGTGACCTCGTGCGCCTGCACCACGGCGTGACGCGCAGCTACCTCCTCACGCACGACGTGGCGAGCCCGCTCACGAGCACGAATATGGAGGTGACGACTGTTTCTGGAGAGGCGGCGGACACGCGGTACGAGGAAACGCTCTGGCGCGTGGATGTGAGTGGGGAGCGGGCCGGCGAGCGCGTGCGGAGTAAGCGGCATTTGGTGAAACTTGTGAGTGTCAAGTATGATGTGGCTGTGCATCCCAATAAGGGCCTCTTGCCAGCGTGGGGATTTGAACAGACGGAGATTAATGGAGAGAAAAACATGGAGCATAAGGGAAATTGGTGGTTGATTGATGAGGTTGTGCATGATTCCGTCGTGAATGGTTTGTGCATTTGTTTTTTGAAGTGTGGGTCGGTCGTTGATCGACTTTTTGAATGGCAGGGACCGACATTCATGAGCCAGCCGCCACCCCACAGCAAAAGAAGAGGGAGCACATGAACTTCTTTGTCAAATTCTTGGAGCTTCAAATCAAGATGCTTGAAGCCAACGCGGGTCTCACCACGGAACACCCTTACTCGTCGACTCCCGGATCCTGGCCCTTTGTCGTGCGCGGCATCTCCTTCTGGGAGACCAAGGATGGTCTCCGTCAAATTTATCTCCTCGGCAACCCCTTCATCTGGTGGTTCAGCATCACGAGCGTTGGCATCTACGCGGGCATCTGGGTTGTGGACCGCATCCTCTTTCGCCGCCAACTCGACCTCTTTGGCCCCAGCCTGCGCCGCTGGCTCGACCGCGGCCCGGGCTTCCTCTTCCTCGCCTGGCTCCTGCACTGGCTCCCCTTTTTCCTCATGGGCCGGATGCTCTTCTTGCATCACTACCTCCCCAGCTTCATCTTCAGCACCCTCCTCGCCACCGCGCTACTCGACTTTATCTTCCGCCTCAGTGTCGAGCGATCTCCCACGGCGTTCACGGGCGGAGACGAGATCGCGGCCCTGTGCGTGCCCTTCTTTGTGTGGATCCGCGGAAGCCCGTACGGCAATGTGCTCTACACGACCGTGCTCGTGGCGCTACTGGCGGCCTTTTTGTGGTGCTTTGCATACTTTAGCCCACTTGCTTTTGGATATGGGTTTGACAACGTAGACGATTTGAGGGCGCGCAAGTGGTTCAAGAGCTGGGATTTGCAGCATGCTTGATGAACCTTTCAATCTTGTTGTTTCTTTGTTTCCTGTTTGGATGTGTTGTGTGGGCCGAGACGATTGGCCTTTGTTGCTGTTTTTATGATTTTGATGGGACGGCCGTGCGGTTTCTGTGGGTTTGAAGTTCTTTCTTTCTGAATGTTTTCGTATTCTTTTCTTCTCGTTCTTTCCTTGGAGTAGATGAGTTTGCGACGTTGGCTTCCAGTCGTTTGATCATGTTATGTGTACAATTCTCAGATGCATAACTTGGTATGTCCGCATTGTTATTGTACCATTCACATAGATGCAAGCTTTTGTCCCATACCCAGGACTACATCAAATGAAGAAAAAGAGTCACGCAATGTCTAGAGGTCGAAAAGTGGTTGGAAACTTCACTGGCCCCTCCACTGGTGCACGTGCATCTTGATCATCCTCTTGAACCCGACCTTCTCCCTTCCAAGCCGCACCCGCCGCCGGTCCATGAGCTTCATACCCACCAGCAGCGCGCTCACGCCGAGCCAGAACAAGATGTAGCTCACAACGCTGCCCACAGTGGGGCTATTTGTCCAACCCAGGATCGCGTTGAAGAGCTGCCAGCCACCCTGCGCCGCGTTTTGTGGATCGCAGCATTGCAAGTGCCTGGAAAGGGGATAGCCTCCAGTGTAAGCCCAGTGCATACACGAGATCAGAGAATGCCACTCACCACACGTTGGTCTGCACGTTGTAATGCCGCAGCGTGTCCGGATCCGTGCTCCCAACTTGGTGCGCCCACGTGTTGAGCTCAAAGCTCCATACGCTCTTGCTAAACAGGCCGGCGGCGAGATACAAAATCAGGACGGTGGCGCTGATGAAGAAGGTGTGCAGCTTCATCGTGCTCCCCGCGCGATAGATCACATATCCAATCGCAATGCCAACAAGGAGGCCCGCGAGGACGGCGAGCGGGATGTGGCCCGGGTCGTCGCTGATGGCGATGCCACCGAGAAAGATCATTCCTTCCAGCCCCTCGCGCAGGATGGTGATGAAGGGAATCCAGAAGAAGGCTTGCATGCCACTGTTGGAGGTGGCTCGGCGCGGGGTATCGGGCGGTTCGGTGGGAGGATTGTTTTTTGTGTTATCACTACTGCTGTCGTCTACAATGGCTGTGGGTTGCGGCACAACGAGTAAGGAAGCGGGTGACTTCGCTGAGCATTCCCATCTTGAGGGTTTGATGTTGGTCATGTCGCATGCGAGAAAGGGAGTTGGTTCAGTGGTGGTGTTGACGCTGAGCGATTCGAGCTTATCGACTACGAGGATTTGACCTGGGTCTTCCCGATTTGCAGAGTCGATCATGTCTTCTGCACAGGCATCGATAACAACGTCAATGTTGTGTTCCTTGAGGGCCTTTGTCAGCTTTCTGTTCCACTTGTCCATGAGCGAGTCTGACTTCATGAACATGAGGGCCATTCCAAGCAAGAGAATGGCTGCAATCAGCTGGAAGATGGCCTCCCAGAGTGCTTCGGTGGAAGCCCTGTATTTTTAGGTGCCTATCAGCCTTGAACAATGGGATCTCAAGCAGTGACCCCTCGGACCACCCAAGCTCCCAGGGGTCAGGCCCTTAAACGGTCAATTCTCACCATAGGTTTGAGGCGTACTTGAACCAGATGACGAGAAACACGGTACCTATGGCGAGGGAAAGGGCAATGCCACAAAGGGTTCCTGCCCACAGCGCACGCGAGAGCTTCCGCCGCATCACCGCGTCGCTTGCAAACATGCTCCGAATAAACGTGAACAAGACGCTCATCACAATGGAGGCCTCTGTGCATTCTGCATTTGCGGTGGTCTCGCCCCATCAGCGACCCGCCCCTTGCTGTCAAGCGGCCTATTCCAAACAGACTCACCGCGCAGAATCACAAAGAAGACAGGTATCGAGAAGCCTATCGCCATGTTCACTTTGAGGATGGTTTGGTGGAGATAATTAGGATTGGCTGGATCTATCTGACCAAGGTTTCGGGAATTTGGTCTCAGCCAATCAGAACGAGGATGGAGGTACCCATGACTCACTCACGGAAGCAAACGGGATGCCCTTCCCGATCCTCGTCACAATGACATCGCTTTAATTCAGCTGCGTCATGCCATGCTCTTATTATTCAGAACCTTTCTCATGCAAGTTCCAACTCCTTATATTTCTTATTGTCTTTAAAAAATTGAATGTTAACTGAAGCTTTCGTAACCTCACGAGATACTGTTGGACACACAAGTCAACGAAGAAAGAGGAACACTAGTTAGACCCCGTGGATTAGTTAGACCCCGTGGATGCGAGCAAACCAAGCCTTGACCATATACTTGAATGACACCTTTTCTAGGCCCAACCGAACCCTGCGTCGGTCCATGAGCTTCATGACGACCAGTGTTAATGACATCAGGAGCCAGAACAAAATGTAGCTAACAATACTGCCAACAGTGGGACTGTTGGTCCATCCAAAAACCGCGTTCAGGAGCTGCCAGCCCCCGGCAGAACGGTTATTGGGATCGCAGCAGCTCAGGTGCCTTCCGTACAGCATTCAGTCAGTCAAGGTTCATAGTGTTGAAAAAGTTGTCCAGAAGACTCACCACACATTCGTCTTCACATTGTAATTCCCCAATTCATCGGGGTCCGTCGCGCCCAATGCATGTGTCCAGTTGTTGAGCTCAAAGCTCCAAACACTCTTGCTAAACAGACCTGCGGCGAGGTACAAAATGAGCACCGTCGCGCAGACAAAGAATGTGTGAAGCTTCAGTGTGTTGCCCGCGCGGTAGATGGCGTACCCGATTGCGATCCCCACCGCGAGTCCGGCCAGAACGGCGAGTGGGATGTGGCCCGCGTCGTCGCTGAGGGCGATGCCGCCGAGGAAGACCATACCCTCCAACCCTTCGCGGAGGATGGTAACAAAGGGAATCCAGAAGAAGGCTTGCGTGCCACTGCCAACGGTTGTTTGGTCTGGTGACGCGTCGACAGGTTGAGAGTCCGAGGAAGTGGTAGGGACTGATGCGGAAGTGGAGGAGGCTGCGTCAGGAGAGGGGAAAGCGCGGAAAACTTGGATTTCGTCGACTGAGTCTGTGCGGAGAGTGCTGTCGGATGCAAATTTGGGGGCTTTGGCGACTTTGTGGTCTTTGAGGGCCTTGCCCAGTTTACGGTTCCATTTGTCCATGAGTGCGTCGCTCTTGAGGAATGCTAATGCCATGCCAGCCAGAAGAAACGCTGCAATCAGTTGGAAGATGGCTTCCCATAAAGCTTCGGTGGAGGCCCTGCAAACTTGGATTAGGAAATTATCATCATCAACTAGTATATACTTACCACAGGTTGGAAGCGTATTTAAACCAGATGACGAGAAAAGCTGTTCCAATGGCTAGCGAAATCATCACGCCAGCCAGGGTCCCTGCCCAAAGGGATCGCGAAAGTTTACCCCGCATAACCGAGTCGGTTGCAAACATAGAGTGGATGAACGTGAACATGACGCTCATCACGATGGAAGCTTCCGTGCATTCTATACATCACTGATAATTAGACAGAGATTCGAGCTTGCAGCCTTTGGTGTGGTGTGCACCCACCGCGAAGAACCACGAAGAAAACTGGAACGCTGAATCCAATTGCCATTCCCTAAGAAAGTGATTTGTATGGAAAGATTTCACAAGTTTGGTGCGTTATTTGTACTCTCGCGGAATGACTTATTTTGGTCCCGGAATGACAAAGGGGCGCGCGTAATTTGTTGTCGGGGAATTAAATGAGCCAATCGCATTTTGGGCTCGACCCCCTTCCGAGTCGGTCTGCCAATCGCACAGTGTTTCCCTTCCTCAGCCAACCGACTCTTACGCCTATTTATTGAATGCAGAAACCACCAGTAACAAAAAAAGAGTAAGGATACTTCAAGCTTTCGGTTGCGGCATCGCCTTGATTAGATTTTTGGGTGTTGGGTTAAATGATTTACGGGGACAAATTAAAAGCAACAGAGCACACCTTGGCGATCCCGTATGCAGCACCAGATGCAACGGCGCCTACAATCATCATTTCGAGGGCAGACATCCATGCCCGGTTCACGCCGAGCAATTTTGCCTTCACGAAACCAAACACAAAGAGCACAGCGAGTGTGGATCCAATAGAGACGTAAAAGGCCGTATTTGCGTTCGGAATGACCATGTAAGGGAAGAGAGGGACCAGACCGCCCATCTATGAAAGCTACAATTTAAGCGCCATTATAAAAAATAAGTAACTCACAAAGTAAGATCCGCCTATTGTCAAAGCGGAGATCCACAGCCGGCTCTTGTCCGGTTTTTCTAGATTCAGCTCATACTTCATCATAAACTCGACCCACTCGTGTGGATTCGCCTTCAGCTTTGTCAACAGCGGTTGCAGATCGCTCTCCGTCAATCCATATGGCTCAAAAATTTCCATAATCTCTTCCTCCTCCCTTTCGGGCACGTTGCGCACCTCGTCCCATTCCCGCGCCTCCTCCGCGTCGTAGTGCTCGATTTCGCTACGGCCAGCAAGGTAGCCGCCGAGACCCATACTAATGCAGCCTGCCACAATTTCGGCCATTCCTAATGGGTTCGTTTTGTTTTAGTCAGGTCGCGCAAAGGTGGCGCAGACACACTAAAAAAGAAAGGGATTAAACCTGCCAGCACAACAAAGCGGGAATCACCGAGGGATGCCAAACCGGCCGTGAGCGCGAAAGGCACCGTGAGTCCATCCGATAGACCGACCACAACATCCTGGAATGGGTCCCGTGATTAGAAATGGGGAGAATTTTTGTGCCACCATGCCAGTACGGCGTAGAGACCGAGTTGAAACGATTATTCATACCCGGACCACCTCTGCACCAGCAAAGTGGGGTTCGAGGTGCAAGTCTGCGCTGGAGGTGTCGTCTGACTGCAGTTTCGTGGCGGCGATCTTTCGCGATGACTGGAACCAAAGAGCCCCAAGTACAAGAAGCGCAGTACCAAACAAGGCAGCGACCACGGACCCAATGATAAGGAGTTCGTGGTCAGTCTCGGAATTCGAATTGGAAATGTTGGCGGTGGTGCCCATTGGAACTTTTCGTTCAGTGAGATATTGTCGGAAGCTTGTCTGTTTTTGATTAAACAATTAGAAATGGAAGAGAGTGTCGTTTCTCTGAAAACAACTTGGCAAATTCATGCCAACATGTCAGAAAGTTAGTAACTCGAGGGAGATTCTTGAGAACTTGATTTCCTGAACGAAATGAAATCTATTTATTCCCACAGAACCCTGAAAAGGGAAGGAGGAGATACAGATCCTTTGTCCGCTTAGTTAGGGCGCGAGGACTCGGCATTGTTGTACGTTCTTGCAACGTAGAAGGCCCTTTGCGCGACGTACCAAGTTCGGGTTTAGGCAAGCGACAACCAATTTGAAAATAACTTACAATACGCGCACACAAAACTGATGTATTACCGCCACGCGGTTCTACTGAATGCGTGAGCTGCTATTGCGGCCCCAGAAGTGAAGCGAGGTAATTCCCCCTCTGCGCCTACTAGTTCTTCATTCTGTCGCACATGAACCGCTTTCCTCAAATTCTGACGAAAATCACGGACAATTAGAAAGAGCCTTTCCGAGGAACACGAGGTTCATTTATATACCTATGTAAATTCAAGGTCTGAGTCGAGCACGGTCCAAGTAATTAATTGGCAAAAGGACCCACTGATCGGACGAGTCAACCTTGGACGAAAGTATTATGCATAGAGGGGTAAGAGTTATGTGGGTAAGTACGATCAGCGCGTGTTAGGGCTAGGACAATCTTCGTGCAATAGTAGTCGGAATCTCCGATTTATAGTCGTAAACTCCAGAGGGTGAGGGGGGGATACTCTACACGCATGTCGCATGGGTAGTAGAGCCCGGGCCATTGATCACAAGGCAGAAGGTGTTGGGAATGGAATATAGCTCCTATCCGGAAGTATGCTCGCAGACGCAGATAATATCAACAGCGAAAAAGCTGAGACGCATGGCCAGGAAAAGTAATGTATGTGTTTGGACCATCGCCACCCTTCAAATCCACCGTTCACGCTCACACTCAACCACCCGACAAGGCCCCATTTCTCTTGCCCACCCATCCTCCTCCATCTACTACTTCACGTAGTGACACATGCACCCATTCGCGCAAGTGCCTGTGTACACGGTCGACCCGGCATCTCGCTGCGCTGGATTTCGCGCGCGCACATAGCGGGGCCATCACGCTCCATGCTATTCCAGACATTTTCTTCCAAGAATCGTTTTTGTTTGAATGATACCCTTTGCAAGAATCCGAGGATGCTTGTGAAGGTGTGCATCCGTTGGACATGGAGGAGTTTAGGGGAATGATGGGTGCCACTAGTGGTGGTGGTCTTGGACGAGAAGCTATTGGTACTGGATTAAATTGTGAAGAAAAAGGAAAGAGCTGAGATGGGAAGTTGGATTGAGGGCAGGTGTTGCGTTGGAGCACCGTGACTCAAGCTGGAGGTGCGGCGTTGAGATTCAAACATTTTATTTCCAAAGTACTTATTTATTTTTCCTTTGCATCTCACAGAGGACACAATTATGCGGCAGATGTTTTTTCCATTCCGCAGTTATTTGAGGCGACGAGACACCACGTTTCGAGGCCACTGACGCATGACTTCCACTCCAACAAGCGTTGTTCTCGTCGTGGTCGCGGCGGCTGCGTGCATCGTTGCAGCGCTCCTGTTCGTCGCTGTGTCCAAGCGACGCTCACTGCGACACTCTCACCACCTCCACTCGCCGAATGCGCTTCCGTTTACCGCAACTTCAAATTCATCGCTGCGTTCACAGCTCAAGGCCATTGTTGGAGTTGCAGCAAATGGGGTCCCAGTTTGGAAGGGTGGTCGCTGGAGGTAAACTGTCCCTGAAACACCCCCTTTCGAAATCATCCCCTTCCTCATTACTCATTAACCCTAATTAACATAAATTCAAAATGAAAATACAGAAAACTCAGACAAGACGACCATTCCTTCGACGCCATGGCCACAGACGCAACTTCCACAACCTCCTCAAACGGTTCCCTCAACACAGTCGAGGCTCTCAAAAACAAAAAATATAAACTCACACTCGACGCCTCCAAACGACGCGTCATTGATTCGACTCCGTCTCTGTCTATCCTTTCGGACCGCGCGCTAAACCGGGCCCCTCAAAACCCTTTCTCGCACACGGCTGGCTTGAGTCGCGTCTTCTCCATCCCACCGCCCTCGCCGTTGAATGCAGTTCCAACCAAACCATCATCATCGTCTACTCCGTCCTCAATGGACATGGGCAACCCGTTCGATGGCAGAGATACCACCTTCGCCACGGACGGTCTTCACTCTGTGCACTCGATAGAAGGGGAGGACGTGTTGCAAAGCGATACCATCTCGTTCAAGTACAATCTGTTGGGTGGCAACAACGCTGAGTCCGTCAGTTTACACACGAATTGAAAAACGTTCGGTCAATTACTTCAGTTTTTGAGTTAATATGTTTGTGATATCACGTTCTTCTTTGTTTTTCGTAGTAATAAAATCCCTTTGGAATTATGATACAAGTTGATATAGCAAGTGGCACGCCATCGTTAGCGCAAACAGACGAATGTATCGCAGCTCGTTTCTTAACGAAACGTGGTGCCCTAGTTTTCCATGGACCTTCTCCTTGTTTGCATCCGCAACCTCCGGTGGCCTCCGTCTCCTTCTCCTTCTCCTCGTCCTCCGCTCTGGCAAAAACTGGGCAATCGTCTCTGCAACTGTCCTCGGCTCCTCACATCCCTTATCCCTTTCAATCTCCTCCAGTCGCCTCCTCCGATGGCGCACGGGCCAAGACGCAATCCTCCACACGCCCCACACCCCCGCCGCAGTCGCGTCCACGCTCGCGGCCCACGCGGCGTCGAAGCGCGCCATGTGAGGCGCGAGGGACGCGAGGGTGTCTTTGACCTCGACCCGAGCGGATTCCATCGCAGCAGGATCAGACGCAACCGCACCGTCGAATCGAAGCACAATGTCGTCTTTTGAGTCGCTGGGCTGCGCGAGGCTTTGTGCGGTAGGTTCCGATAGCGGTGGCGGTGGCGCGGGAGGTATTTCTGGCACAGAGCGATTTCGTGGGAAGCGCAAGGGCAGGAAGCGAAGAGCTGTGACGACGGTTGCGGCGGTCGTGTCGACGGCGAGGTCCCAGATGGCGTCCACGCGATCCAGGCTGTGGGACAGGGTCATTTCCCAAAAATTACTTTTATTCTCTCACTCTGCCGCATTGAACCGGATTCGCAAATGTTGCGCCAATAACATGGTAACGAAATAAACAGTTACACATCGAAATCGTCCAAGACATGCTCAAGAATTAAATCCAGCAACCGATCGTCATCCAGCTGCTCAAAGTGCGACTTGGATACCTTCTTGCAGGGTATTTTAACCTGGCCATAGAGGAGCGACGTCATGATTACATAATTCGAGACGAGTGCGTTCGCGGTCGTATCTACGGCCCTCGCCCAGACCGAGTCGACGATTCCCATCATGTCTTCGGCGGCTTTGGGTGTATCCGAGAAATAAACAGTTGCAGCCGAAAAATAGGCAGAGGATGGGGTATAGTAGCTCGATGGTGCTGTGGCCCCATTCGACGTAGACTCCGAGTCCCTTCGCCGTCCCGCCAAAGTCACGGGTGTCTGCGCAGTAGCGGTGGTTTGAATCACGCTTTCCTTATCCCCCATCCCAACTGCGCTGTCGACGGGCGAACTGAGCTCGTCGTCGACGCGCTCATCATCGACCTCGTAAATCGCCTCCGGCTTCCTCGCTACGCCCACACCACCCAACACGCTGAGCCGCGTGACGCTGAAGCGCGAGCCCGCTCCATACGGCGTCACGCTTAAAACGAGCTCTTTCGGCGCAGCAGCCATATTGTGCACCTTGAACTGCAGCAGACACTGCGTGGACTCCGACACAACGCCTTGAAACCGCGCGCGACTGGTGAATTTCTGTACGCTTACATACACTTCGCCATCCTCGCCACAGAGCTCGCGCTTGTTGGTCTCGATGCTGGCCCCGAGAACATAGCGTCCTTTGGCCGGAAACGCAATACAAAAGTTCGCCTTGCAGCCTGCGGGTACCGTCACGCGCGTATTAAAGATGCATCCGGCATCCGGGTCCACCCACTCGCTCCCGAGCGCCGAGCCGATCGAAGGCCCAAACGGCCCCAACCCGCGCAGGACAAAGGGCAAGGTGCCCTGCCTGGCAAGCGCCTGTGCGACGTTATTGATGCAGAGCGGGGCTTGCACCTGAATCAGCTTGATCAAGGAGGTTGGAATCGCGCCCTTCACGTCCACCTCCACGATGTACGTCACTTTCACATCGCGTCCCTCTTGCCGCAGGATCCACCCGATGGCATTCGCTTCCGCGCGCACGTAGGCGCCACCCCAGAAGGAGTTCTCCGCGTGCGGCGGTGCGAGGGCGTCCAGGACGCTGGCGCTGACAACAAGGGCCTCTGAGGCCACATTGTCGAGGACGTATGTGTTGGCTGTGACAAAGTCCCGGCTGCGCACGAGGAGGTTGCCGCGTTGTGATGAGAGTACGAGGTTGTCGGTCGCGTTGAGCGTGTCGAGCAGTTTCCCTTGTTCGAATCGCGGGTCCCCTGTTTGTGTACAACGTGTCAGCTTTCGGGGCAACACACATCCCGCACAAAGAGGAGAGGGGCTTTACAATGCTTTCGCGCGCCGAACCCACGCAGAAGGCTGGCAAGCTCCTGCACAGTTGCGTTGCGGATCACGCCGTCACCGCGAAAGGACGGTAGCTGCCCGCCGCCTTCACACGCCGCCACCGCGAAAGGACGGTAGCTGCCCGCCGCCTTCACACGCCGCCACCGCGAAAGGACGGTAGCTGCCCGCGGCCTTCACACGCCGCCACTGAGCGCACGGATATGTTGATTCCGTCCAGAGTTTTGACGCGTTTCCAACAGTGAGGGTCTCGTGCAAGTTCGCGGATGTAGGCGACAGTGCCCGCGAGCGCTGCTGTGTGGCGGTGATCTCGGTTTTGGGCCATTGTTGACAAGAAGGGCAAGAATTTAGCTATATTGACGACCTCAAACTCATTGGACCATGGATTAGGTATATAACATATAACTGGAAAGGCCAAGTAATCCTCAGGGAAAATTAATTGTGCATGAAGTAACTGCCGTTTTGAATTCAGAACAAGCAATTTTTGAAAAATGGAATATTGGAAGGCCCTTACCTCGCTGAATGTGTCAGAAAAGGAAATCATGAGGTGTGTTCGTGCTATTTATGTTTATTTTCTGCGTGGCTTGAATGAAAGGTCATCACTTGCCTCCAGTTACGTTTACGTGACCGCAGAATGTTTGCTGGGAGATCATGATTCTACGGCAAAGGAAAAAAATCGCTCACACGTACGTCCACGCAGCCCCCGCGACAGCCAGATCATCAATGACACATACAACTAAATCCAGTATACCGCATGTGACAACGCTGGGTCATGTAGCAGCCCCACGCGGCAGGCGCTCATCTGGAGATGTTAGGATAAGTAGCTAAATATGTATGAAGTTGTTTAAAAATATGCTCTTATAGTAAAAAAATTTAAGTGTGAACCAAACCCCAGAATTTTTTCCACTACTCCCTATCATCGAGCGGACAAGCTAAAGCCATCAAGATGACGCCCAGCTTTTTAAACCCGTTAAGAGACGCGATGACTTTGTTAGGTTTCCGAGTGGTTGGGGCAACTTGACCAAATCGCTCGAAATTTCCTTTCTCCAAATGATCCCCATTAAGTCTCATACTGCTCTATTCCAGTGAATCCCGTCGTGCCGCCAGTCCGCCCAACACCCCCTTTACAGCCTCTTCCAGTTCCATGTCCTCACGAGAGGCCTCCGTTCCCACGCGCGCATAGGCATGTCCCAACCCGCGACTCAGCCTTTCAAACCGCGCATCCCTCCGCATTGGCAAGTTCCACCACCGCGGCGTCGCCGCGCAGATACAGAAGGTAGGGGAAGCGTCTGTGCGCCATCTCCGATCCACAGATCAGAGCCCTGCGCTAGCGCAACGCTCGCCGTAACTCAGCGCGCCCAATACCACGGCCCGCATTCCACTCGCGCGTTGTACCGCGCAGCCCAAAGACGGCATAGCTGCGAAGTACATTCTGTGTCCGCCGCGTGTCTGGTGGGGCGCGCGAAGCTTCGATACCGCGACGAGGAGGGTATCGGGGCGCCGTGTCGTTCGCATTTAGGCCGTGCGGCTGCGCCCGTAGAAGAGATCCCGTATCCTTGCATATCCGGTTGGAAGGGGTGGCGGCAGCGGCGTTGTTGGTGGCGTAAGAATGGTGACGGCGCGTTGGATTGTTTGCTGGACGTGATCGTCCCCTTTTGGTCTTGCTGGATGAGAGAAGATACCTCGCGTTCCCCATCTAGTTGGAGGTGATCCGAAGCCATGGTGGAGAGTTGAGGCCCAGTGAGAATCCGCGAGACCAAACGCCTGCAGCAAGGGCGCATCATCCACTTTGTCCGACGGCGTTTTCATCACTGATACGTCGCCATGAATGCCACAGACAGCTTCCTGAAGCAGATTCTGAGTTCGGGCGTATTACTTTTATTGACATTCGCGGTGCCGTTTCGTCGACCTTGTCATACATCCATCCAGCGACGGGTGGAGCCGAAACTGTGGCTCCAGGCTGGACCGAAAGGTTCATCGGGATCTCGACGGTCCAGCTGTATTTGATTTGCGTCCAGATCGAGAAAAGTATAGACCATGAACGTGTTCAGAGCATCTTGATGGAACTGGAATGCGTCCGTGTATCCAACGCGAAATTCTCGACCCTGTTTTGATGCCAAATATGAGTATTACAAGAGCGTGAGTCACTTTTTAAAGTTACCATGCATAGTGACTAATATCCTCTATGCTGGAATCATTCTTGAATTCAGTCCTCCTGTTATTCGTTGTTGTAGTTCAGTCCCGCTTGTTTCACATGGTGATCAACAACACTCACTGTACATCCAGCGTGCAGCGCCTCCGCCAAAGTCTTTTGAAAACCATTCAGTCTCATCCAGAGAGTACGTTGCCTGCAGCGTGCCCAACTGCCGAGGCGGCAATTCCTGCCCAGTTTGTGAATCCGATTTGCGCGGCAACATGGACGCAACTAGTGCAATATTTTGAGCGACGCAATATCTTTATGTAATCGTTTCGTCCAAGAGACCGCATTCGATTATTATTGCATCGGCCGGAATGGAGGTTGTGCCTGTCGACCAGCGTAATTTCGATTGTGATTCACACGATAGTGAACGATGGTGTTCTTCCAGTAGACATCGAACGGAATGAAACTATAATCTTACTTGGTTTATGGCAGTGGATAAGGTCGTAGGTAGTGCTGGCCTGGCTCAGTGTGCTCGGCGCCTGACATTTGAAAAGAAGACATGTTTCTCTGGGTAGTTGACTGGCAGATAGTCTAGCTCCGGGATTGGGGAGCTGAGAAAGCGTGCCCAGTCAAGTGGAGGTGGTTGTGATGTGCTTCCACGGCCCCAACATGATATCACTAACCTCCCCACAAACACAGGCCAATACGAGAGCCTCCATCACGAGCATGGAAGGTAGAAGCTCTATCGCGTCCGAGGACGGCGGCCGCCTCTCCGTGGCGGGCTCCCTCTCCGACATCAAGGAGTGCAAGACCTTTGGCGCCGCATCCACCAGCTTCGTCAAGAATGTGCTCTCGTGGCTCCAAGCCTCAGGGCCCGCCCGTTCACCCACCTTACATGAGTTAAACTAAGCCTTGGACCGGCCGTCCCTTTCCTTTGTGGCTTTTCCCGGCACGGGCATCGGCGACTCATGCACCCAGTGGTGTGCCTACCACTACTCTGTGAACACCTTCAAGGGTTGGGTTTATTACGGTATCATTCTCGATGTGTCCTATGGCGCGTGCGCGGGCGGGTGCGGCAGCAGCGGCAACAGTTCGAAAACAACTGCCGCTTGGGGTTGCACGAACTCACGAAGGCCATCACGGATCCGGATCAGCCACAGATGGGGATGGATTGGCCCGCAGGGTGAGATTGGGGACTACTGCAACGACCAGAGCGCGTCCTTCTGCGGCACCGAAGGATATCAGTACGACGGAGTGAACTCCGCGAACGTGTGTGCGAGCCCTAAGGACAGCGGTAGCTCGTGCCCTAACGGGCAAGCATCAAGACGACCGTAACCGCTTCTGGCAAGGAGACCACCACTACTAGAGCGAGCACCACTGTGGCTCCTAAGTGGAACCACAGTGAGTGTCCGACCGGTCCTTTGTTGAACAAAGGTTGCAGTTCCTGCGCAGCTGCGGTTTGCGCGCAGGATTCTTACTGCTGCACCAACCAGTAAGGCAGGACGTCAACCAGTACTGTACCACTGTCAAGTGCTGAAGGGACCTCACGAATGGGACCCCTGGAAGCCACCTGCTTCCCTTCCTTTATGTACTCGAATTTCGCCAACCAACCAATCCCTTTCATTGAGATTAAAGTATCCTGTGCTATGGAATAAAAGTTGTTTTCGGAAATTGGCTCGTCAGGTTTCTAAGTATGCCGAAATGAAGGTTGGACGATGAAGGTACAATTTAGAATGGCAGGCGCCTTTGGATGGGCGGCAGTCTCTTTCTTGCGAGAAACTATCAGAGTGAGTGTGAACGTCGGAATATGGTCATTCCACCACAAAAACTCAAAATATGATAGGCCAATTCAGAAACCATTGTTATTGCCCTTTTATTAAGACAGACTTTGTTCTTCCATGGTGAAATGAAACAAAACACACATCATCTGCAGGTGCCCCCCCTAAATTACACACTCCCAAAGCGAGGTATGAATAATTTAGTGACCAGCACGGCGAGACTCAGCAATCACGTTGCTGAGGTCGTCAATCTTCTTCTTGGCGCGGAGGAAGGTCCCGAGTCTTCTCTTGGCCAGCTTACGGGCACGCTTGTCTTTGCTGTTCTTGATCAACTCCATCACACGACGCTCGTAGGGAGCGAATCCAGCCACCTCACGGATGAGGGAACGGACGAAGGTGGTGCGCTTGCTGACGGCACCGATGCGGTTGCTGGGTTTCTCACGGGTAACGCGGGGGGTGACAATGTGACCCCTGTTGAGACCGACAAAGAGACCGCTCTTGGGCGCCTTCAAATCACGGTAGGTCTTGTTGGCCATCTGTGAATATAGAGAAGGTGTTGTTTAGCCACCATCTAATTCTCTGGCTTCGAGGGTTCGTTCTGAAGGGTCCTTCCTTCCATGCAAAGGCGCCGCGAAAGGGCCACGACGGCAGCGACATGATCCTAGATATGAGACCCATACACGATCCACTGGCGTGCATCCCGTCCGGTGAGCAAGCATTGCTTTTGGCACGGAGCATCTCAGCCTTCAGTCAAGCACATGCACTCCTACACGCAAAGGAGTCATCGCAGCCACGCATCGGCTTCATCCACGCGCCCTACAAGCCTCTCTCGTCGAAGAGTCAAGACACGTTTGGTGTGGTCGATGGGCGTTTCGAGCGGATGGATGCGTTCGGGGATTGGCGGGGGTACATGGCGGATTCGGGTTCTCACGTTGACTTCCTGCCCACGAAAATGCACCAACCACCTCCGGTTCAGTGGACCAAACGCATGCGCCTACACAAACCCACTACCGGTCGCTCATATCTCCTTTGGAACCCAATACTTTTATTTCCGACATTGGGTGGAAACAAGCCTCCCAATCGTTGGATCTGCAAAAAACGTATCGCACACTCTCCCATGCTAGTTGTAATAGAAGAAAAAGACTAAGGAAGGTCATTTTAGAGGCCACATCGTCATAGGTATTGCAATGGCTGCGGGTTATGTAAGAGACGACGGATAAGCTCAAACAAAAGGACGCCGTGGAATTGAAAAAAGTACGCGGGTATGTTGATACTAGCCCGTTGAAAACCTGTAAGAGTTGCTTCAATGTCTGCAAAAGAACCGTGCTTGTGCTTCCCAACCCTCATTCTCATGCCGTTTTTTTAGAATGCGCCCAAGCCCATCCAACCGAAAATGCAAGGGCGCGGAGGCTCCAAGGAACAACCCCTGGCGTGCGAGTCGGACGGATGGCGAGAGTTTGAGGGGAGATCTGGAACGAAGGCGACCCGAAAAGCCCAATTCCTTTAAACACTCCTGAAGTGGATACTTGTTATGTGGGCACGTTTCTCTTGCGAGTCAGTCCTGGAGGCACAACAACCTAAACGTGACGCTACCCAGAGCCCTCCTCCAATCCTTCTACATGAGCAGGAATTCATCAGAAAGTTCCTCATGCGAGGCGTTTCTATCAGCATTATTTGGCCTCAAGCTCGCATCTCAACCCAGTCTCAGATGACCAATCTTCCTAGCGCACTTCCATCAGCTTCAGCCGGTGTTACAATGATCCCGCCGATGCTATTCACTCTGATCACTCTCATCTCGCATCGTACCCAGCAAAAAACGTTTTCTTTTCGCGTTGACAAAAATACCAGCACTAAGGAGCGAAAAGAACAACCCACTACTCCACTTCATGCAGATATAGTCATCATTGCACCGGGAGGAGCCCCAAATGCGACTGCTAGGAAAAATCTCCCTCTAAACTTCATCACACTTTCAATGTACTTAAGAATCAGCGGCTACGCATTTGCCACAGAAGCTAAAGCGCGTCACCGCAGCCGACAAAAACTCCGATCTCTGCGGGCTCATCGCGCATCGCGTGTGGCCTTACTGACGCCATATCCCGCAACGCTATTGTACGACGGAGAATGTCCCTCAGGCTTTCCAAGGTACCAGCATTGGTGCGTTGCGGAATGGGTTGGACTTACCTGCCACGTTTGGGACAGTGAAAGTGAGCTGTGTCTTGGATGAGAACTCGTGATTCAGGGAGGAGTATGGTGGTGGAGCTGCGGGTTGGATGTAAGATGAGTCTTGCGGCTTTTGCGATAAGACTTAAACGTCTGAATAGTTGAGAATTATTGCCTCACGGTATGGATATTGAAAGGTACTCCAGTCGACGCTTGGGTTGAGACGCCCGCCTAATTCATTTCCGGATGGGACACTACCAACCTTTATCAGTTCCATCAAGTCGCGCTCAACACGTTCATGGTATATGCACTGCTGAACTTGGACCCCGCCGACATTCAAGTGGACTTGATGGACCGCAGAGACCGCGATGGTCCCCACACTGCTGCTTGGAGTTATATATTCAGTTCCACTCAACGCTTGATGGACGTACGACAACCTTCAAAAGGCATTAAGGTGCAGCTTCCGGGAATCGTAGACTCCCGCATCTGTTTCCGGAAAGCGTTGTCGGGAATTCACTCTGGCACCAGTCCCTCTCCCTAAATGGATTTGCACCGAACGCTTGCAAGTCCTCGCTCCTTTTATGCTTCACAAGATACGACATGCAGTCCTTGGCCCTTTTCCGGCCAACGCCCCTAATCGCACAGTCCCAGCCCCCATTGACACCACCGCCGCCCCGCAATCTGACTCGTCTCATCACCAACGACGTGGAGCTACAGGACGCAAGACAAGGCTTCCTGTCGCTTGCGGCGCGTCTTGGTGTCCGGATCCAGTTCTGCACTGTGGACTTCGCGAAACTGAGCTTCGAGGAGCAGGTTGCACTGGCGCAGGATACGGACTGCTGGATTGTTGCGCATGGGGCTGGTTTTTCACATTTGCTCTATCTGAGGCGGAGGTCGCAGGCTGCGGTGTTGGAGTTGAAGCGGCCTGAGCGGCGCGGGGGGGAATCATCAGTTTGGAATTTGGCGAGCAATGGTGGAGGGAGGGCTGGGCGTCTTAAACGGAGTTGTGGGGAGGCAGGCACAGGGGTTACTCCTAAAGACGGCTGGTTAGACCTTGACACTATTCTGCGAATAATTCACATTTCAATTTGCACATTGCACATATTCATGCCACGATTGTTTTCGGTTTGCCTTGGTTGCAAAAGTGGACTTATAGTTCTCGTAAACACGCTGGGGTTTCTGGCTGCGATACTCACCCTTCTACCGGATCCTGCGCTGAGGGAGATGTATATCACGAAGTCCACTAAACTTTCAAGTCAACATGGATGAAGGGAAAGGCTTTTTGAACTTCTTGCCACTTCATCCTACTTTCCTAGCAAACGGTATCCAGGCTCCAAGGATGATACCTGAACAGATAATGGAGTATTAGTCGAATAGGGAAAGGAACCCTTTTTCAATTTATTCTGGCCTTGCTGAACCGTCTTGCAGTTTTAGACTGTTTCAATAATAAATTCCTCAGTCTTAGCTCCCTTTATGTGGGAAAACCGATAGAAAATGTATACAAGCAAGTCAAATTCGTCATCAAGCCAATTGCCACCTATGTCGATTGTCGGATTGACCACGTCCCCGCCTCCCTCGCAGTCACCGGCTTTACGGGTGCATTACGATCCGCGCTGGGACTGCTATTATTTCGTGGATCCATCCACGGGCGAGTCGCACTGGCTTGAGGACTGGAATGGACACGCATCCTATCAGCCACCCCCCTTTCCGTCCGACCCTTTGCAGCCAACGTACACGGATCCACACACGGGACGCAACTATTTTGTGGATGCGGGGCGATCGTGCTGGATGCACGAGGACCGGAAGCAAGCGCCTGCGCGTCCTGTTGGAATGATAAGAGATCCGGAGCCAACCACTGAACCAACCAAGCCGTTCTTGTCAAGTTCCCCCACAGCTATGTGGCCTCATTGTCCTCCAATGTCTGGAGTGCCTAGCATGGCTGTGCCAAAACCGCAGCGGATTCAGGGATCCACTTTTCCTGCTATACCTTTGCCGCAAGCAACTTTATTGAGTGGGTCCAACGACACTAATGATGACATAGAAACGGTGGCCGGTACGTTATGTTAGCTTGAACGTGCAAACAGCTCATACTTGATCTCAACAGCAGACAGCGATTATGAGCTGGAAGACAGAGGAGAGACTGTATTGCGTCATGAATTGGTCCATGCGAAGACGAATTTCAAGTGTGCCTTCTTCCCTTATCTTGCCGCGACAGAGGAAGGGTTGAAAACGCAAGCTGATAAGCACACGGAAGGCGCGACATATGAGTGCCTTCGATGTACGCAAATGTTTGTGAATAGGAAACATTTGATGCGCCACGTTTCTACTGTTCATTCTACAGAAAAGCAGTTCGTATGTGCTTTGTGTGGAGCAAAATTTCGACAGAGCACTTCCCTGAATCGGCATAAAGTGACTCACGCAGTAAGCTCTACTTCTTGCTTTGTTTTACAAAGATTCTTGCTTAGATAGCAATCTTTAGAATGATCGACCCTTCAAATGTGGTTTATGTCCACACTCGAGTACCACATCATACAACCTGAAGGCACATATTTTGACGCATTCGGGTGCGCGGCCCTTTCCCTGTGACGAATGTTCTTATGCGGCCTCGACGGCAGGAAACCTCAAAATTCACAAGCGCGTGCACACGGGAGAGAGGCCGTACAAGTGCGAAGAGTGTGGTGCTGCGTTTACACAACCAAACACTCTTAAATCTCACAAGCAGACGCATCTGGTTGAGAAACCTTTTACTTGTGCTTGTGGAAGGGGTTTCAAAAAAGAAACGACCCTGATGAATCATCGGACCCTGTGCCAGAGTGCACGCGTTACTCAAAGGTGTGATTAGGCGGAATGGTTTGTTGAAAATATAATAGTAGTAATGAGAAGAAATGGGAACGCGATAAAAAGGAAATTGCAGAATCCGCAAATTGGCTTGATGGATTTAACAACATCCGCGGAACGCTGCTGACTTCGCTCCCGACGTCATTTGGCAGCGAATGCAGAGCGCTTCGCGACAGTGGTCTCCTCTATGCAGGTGCGCGCGTGACTGCACGAACACTGGTTTGCTGACCACGAAAAGTCCTTCGAGAAACACGTAAGTAGAATGTGCTCTATCCTACTAGAATGATTCATGAATTTAACTCCGAGCAAACATGTCTCAAACCCACAAACTGTTCGCGGTTTCGAAATGCGCGTGGCAAAGGAGTGCAGAAGCGGATTATCAAGCTAATTCAAGTCATACGAGGCTTACAATCCCTTCGCCATTCAAAGGCTTCCATATGCCTCCAGTTACCTCTCAGAACCCTCGTTTCCCTGCTTTGTCCGAATAATTCCGAATTTGAGGGGTTTGGCACAGCTCAAATCGCAGGGCTCCCCCTCCGTATGCGACTCTTGGCTTTGCGAATATGCCTCCCTGGATAGTCTTGGAAAACGTGACAGTGCGTATGAGTCTTCAGCCTGTTCAAACAAAATACCTCAG
The DNA here is from genome assembly GCA_025201725.1 of Chytriomyces sp. MP71. Lineage (NCBI taxonomy): Eukaryota > Fungi > Chytridiomycota > Chytridiomycetes > Chytridiales > Chytriomycetaceae > Chytriomyces > Chytriomyces sp. MP71. The sequence continues at coordinate 41,645 of MU614596.1, forward strand.
CGGACCCTTCGAATTCCAGCATCTAATTATGTGTCGCCGGCAATTGCGCCGTGTTCGTGTTCAAAAATGTGGGATCCGGCGGTACTCTATTGTGGTGGAAATAACAAGGGGATCTCGGAAGCTGACAATACATATTCATCTAGAAACGTTGTTGGTGACGATATGCCTTCCCCAACCACGCCTCAACCACGCACTCCTGTCCCTTTCCCCACGACCGGATTTTCCTACGAATCAAATGCATGATATATGTCGACAACGCTTGATGGACAGGGTCAACTTCGACAAGGACGCCAGCCGAGCTTGGTTGGCAGGCGTGGTGCTGAAATGCTCGAGTTTCGAACATTGCTGCAAAGCCCGAGCAATCCCATGTTGAAAGTGTCCACCATGGGTGATTCTTCCGCATTGTTTGGGCTTTGGAGACCGCTTTACATTCGGGTACACCTTCATTCACATACCCTCCCATACTGACACCACACGCAGGTTCGAGACGGTAACCATGATGGCTATCAATCGAAATTATCAGCTTTCTGCTTATGCCGTAGCCATCCGTCACGCTATCTTCCGAAAATTCCACGTCCCCGAGGAATCGCATCGTTTACATTCTTTCAAGGCACTATGGGCTCCGGAAGCAGTACAATGACAAATGAAACCCTTGAACGGCTCTTAGCAAACGGAGAAGGCTATTAAGCTAAAGTTGACACATGGTACTAGGCGAGCCTCAGAGAAGTAACAGTTCTAAACTTATTTTCCATGTCTGTAACTTGCATGGTCCTCGAAATGTGACAGTTCTGTAGCTTTGGCATAAAATTAGCGCATCTGTCATTTATCTGTCATTTATCTTCGCGGGACGGGCAATGTCCTTCAATAGCGGAGGACTTACCGCAATAGGCCAAGGACTTCTCAAAGGCTGGCCTCATCATTGTTCGAGAGACCCGCCCACGGCGCTTGATCTCTTGGACCACGAGAGTGAGAGTCATAATTATTGGCGTGGGTTCTCACAGCAGAAGAGCGACAGGCTGCGGGCGGAGCTTGCAGAACAAGGTGAGGATGAAGCGATTATACTGGTAGTGGCGAGGACGATAGTGACGGAGAGAGTGACGAAGATTGTGACGAGGAGAGTGAAATTGAAATTGAGGAGGTTTAGCGCTCCGTAATTGTTTTCTTATAATTTACATGTTAATAAGTAATATTCATTAAATGAGAAAGAGAGTAACCAAGAGTTTCAAGGAATCGGACTTAGCGCTCCATCGTGGCAAAGGATAATTTCTAGGCTGGCTGTGCCGAGACCTGTGACTTCGCAACAGCTTGCACCGACGGGGACCATCCTTGAGAATGACGAAGCGCAAACACGTTGTGGTGACATGCACCTCTGCATTTGGCCACTTGATTCCACTGCTATCGTTTGGCAAGGCCGTGTGCGCGCAAGCGAAGGCTAGCGATCCGTCCCTTTCGACACGGGTGACTGTGATTGCCTCAGCTGCGATTGTCCCTGAGCTGTACTCACGCGGGATCGTGTCTGCGTCTGATAGTGAGACAACTCATCATTCCGGGACAGCTGTATCTTATTGCCAATAATCAGATGATGTTCGCGTGGTTCCGCTTCACGATGGAAACGGCATTTTCGACTCGTTTGACACAGCCGAATTTCTCACTTCGTTCCGCAACATGGAACGATGCTTGCCGCAGTGTATTGTGGGACTGGCGCAGGACCGCGAATGGTAGTTATGTTATTTATAGCCCCACGTTGCTTGCTCATTATTCAAACGTAGGCCCATCGACGCGGTGGTGGCCGAAGTCTGGCTCGTGCGCATTGGACCCTTCATTGAAGCTCTGCTGATTCCATTCTCCCTCTTTTCGCCAGTCTCAGCCCTCGTCCTCGCCGCCGCCATTCACCGCACCCTACTCGCCACAAAGTCTCCTAAGGGCGACCCGCTCGCCATGTACGCCTTTAACACGCGTGAGGCGGCACAACGCGTGTTGGCGGACTTGAACGCCGTATCTGCCCTCTCCATCGTGCAAAAGACAAGTCCGCTCTCGATTGAGGAGTTGCGCGAGATGCGCGACATTACGCGCGCGTATCAGACAGTTGATTGCATTTATGTACATACGGTGGCAGAGATTGAGCCCTTGGGAATGCAGATGTTGCGTCGGTTGAAAGGGATGCAGGCGGTGCAGTTCAAGAGTGTCGGCCCACTCGCTTTGCATGAGAACGCCTTTGGGTCATTCAAAAAAGAGGATAAGTCCGGGTCTGTCGTACTGAAACAATCTATTTCGTCATCGCCCCTTGGTGCGAAGGTACTCGCGTGGTTGGACGAACAACGGGACCGTTCAATTGCGTATATTTCGTTTGGCAGCATCGCTACATTGAGTCATGAGCAGATGAATGCGTTCTGCGAGGGTGTGGAAGATTCAGGATACCGCTTCGTGTGGGCACTTCATCCAAGCCAGCAGCACGCGTTACCGTCTAGTTTCCGCGCTGCGTATTGTATCTCAGATAGGGATTCTTTGCCTGAATGGAGATCTAAAAGGGGGTTGGTAGTTGGTTGGGCTCCGCAACGGGACCTGCTGTTTCACTCATCCATTTCTCTATTTCTGTCCCACTGTGGTTGGAATTCGACTCTGGAAGCTATGGCGGCAGGAGTTCCCATCTTGGCATGGCCCATGTTCGGGGATCAGCATTTGGATGCAGTGTTGCTGCAGTCGATGGGCTGCTGTCTTGTCTTTGAGGGGACCAAACTGAAGGGTGGTCGGCTTGTCTGCAGTGAAGAAATTTCGCGGTTGTTGCAGTTGATGGTTGGTTCAAAATCGTTGAGGGAGGCTGCGAAAGCTGTGAAGGGAACCTGTTGGAGGGCAATCGAAAGGGAAGGAAGTTCTTGGCATAACCTTGAGAATGTGTTTGAATCTTCAAAGACAAAGGTTGCAAGGCTTTGATCTGTATAGATACTGGGATGATAAGTTCAAGGGCCCACTTTGGTTGAAATGATTAATAATAAGCTCATCTAACTCACCAACACGTGGAAAAGGGAGTGAATTGATGCTAAAATTAATTCCTTTTGCACTTCAAACCAGACCAAGCAAGCGCGGGTCAAGTCTCCAAAGTCAGTATCAAAGCTGCTGTCAAGTAGCCTTTTTAGCTAAGGCTGCCAGGAGCCCTTCAGTGACGAGGAGGCATGTGAAGGTATCCTGAGGTAGAGTACTCAGTGTGAGATACTGTATTCTGCTGATGTAATAATAGAGATTACTTTGGTGTTAAAGTAACATGTTATTTAGAATACTGCATAGTTCATTACAATTATAGACAACACAGTATTTGAGAATAAGTACAAATACATAATGGCAGCACTCACTAGAAGCTAACTGCTGGGATAGGGCTCTCAACACACTTTGGACTGGCCATTTGTTCAGGCCAGGAAATGAGGTGAGGCACAGCTCAGTCCCAAGCCAAATGGAACAGTCAAAATGGCTTTCTTGGCTATCCAAGATCTGAAATGAAGCAATGAGTGGAAGGTTTGGAAGTTGCAACACTGACTGTATTGAACTGAAGAAAATGAAGGGAAACAAAGTCAGCTTCAGTGAAAAAGGATGCTTCACAAGTAAAAGCGTAATCCCCTTCCCCACCACCAAAGTCATATACAACAAGCTCAGGGGCATGTTTGAATCTGCACAATGAATGAATGAGAATGGAATGTGAAGATTAGGTAATCACCTTGTGCAGAGTGCAGAAAAAATATTGTTGCATCCCTCACTTCCCTCAAGAAGTTGCCAACCAATAACAAACAAAAGCGGGCAACAACATTGAGTATGTCACTTGTGAGTCCATGCTTACTGTATTGACTGAAGAATTTATGGCACTTGTCACTTTCACGACACATTTCTTAAGGATGAAGAACAACATGCCATTCATTTTGCAAGAGGTCAGAAGTTTCTTTGGATTTTTACTGCATTCTTTTATTTTCTGGTAAATAGATTGCAAGCAAACTTGTTAAAGAAATTGTGCCTGTCTAGTTTGCTTCAATTTAAACAGGCAAGATAACATGCTTATGCTTACTTTTTTCCAACCATCACCCAATGCCTTGACAGAAGCTGCGTCAGATGTATGCACTTCCAATGCTTTGAAAACAAAATTGTGTTCATTGAGAATCCCACAAACAAAGTTAAATGTGAAGTCTGGAGGAATTCATAGTATTAATGCAGAATAAAATTGTATAGTAACGAACCAAATGCTGGAAATATTGGCTCAAAAAATTGGTAATAGTGTCCAACTGGACTTGTATAGTCCTTTAGTTTGAAATCAAAAGGAATTGATTTCAAGCTGGCAATACTCTTTTGACCAAAATGGAACATCATGGCAGGATATCTGCATTGTGGAATAAGTGAGGTTTTGACACGCCAACAAATTCAGACCAAAGTGACTAGATCTGCCAAACAGAGCCAAATTGTTGCAGGCTGGAAACCAGATTGATAATAAAGGTTCCCTTGAATGTTATCCCAAATCTTACATACAGCTTGATCAGATTTGATGAGTGATGACAAAGATATCTGGGAATTGAACAGGCAAAAGTCAATGCATGTGTTTGGTTTCTTCACTATTTGTTCAACACTGCACTTCATGACATATTGCAGGTCACAGATTTCAACAGGCAATGCAATGCATTCATTCTGTTGATGATCAATGTGAGCTGTCATTTTCAGTCATTGTTAGTGGCCAAATGGATCCTATCTCAACATTCTACTGATAGCCTGTTCATATTCCATCAAATATACATTTTGTAGGGGCAGTCCAATGAAAGCACATTGGAGGCCCAACATTTGGAAGAGTTTGAGCAGATGAAGGCCAAGCTGAGCCAGACCTATAGTGAGTGCCCAATGGTGGTGGTGGGGGACTTTAACGCGCATTCAACGCATTTTGGGGACTCATCCAATGCCACAGACCCTGCCAGGCATGCGTGGATGCAGCTGTGGATGGAAGATATGGAGTGGACCTGATTGGAGCCAACACAGGGGAAGTGGACCACCATGACCCATGGGGGTGGGCGTGGTATCACACACCTGGTGGTCAGTCACGAGTGGTGGATTCAGACCACAGGCCCCTCACATTTGACATTTCCATGTCAAA
>MU614596.1:48561-64343 GCA_025201725.1 Chytriomyces sp. MP71
ATTCAATGTGCTAATGTTCTGCCAGACTTGCTACAGAGCCTTGGGCCTGTTCCTGCTGCAAATGAGGCCCAAGCCCAAGCAAACTACAATGCTACAGCTCTGGACATCTACATTGACAATGTGGACTTCAATGGCATCAATGTGCAGCAAAGTGCAGAGGCACTTGCTGCAGCAGTGGAGAAGATTCGGACCCACTGTGGTGGCCGGCAGGCCATATATGATGTGAGTATGGCCACAGCACAGCAGGAGATGGATGCAGTTCTTGAGGGCATTGGTGGTGAGGTGAGACACCATGCTTCAAACATTCTGTGCACAGGTTTTGATCCCATTCGAGGAAGAAACAGGCCACCTGATCGGATGTCAACAGGCCCATGCACAGCACCCACGAGCTCATGAGCAGCTGATCCATCCTTCCCAGGTCAGCCGTGGTGGCCGCCCAAGGCAACAACCACGACCACCACCAGAGCCAGGTTAATCAACCCTCAGCTTCTCCTTTTCTTCTACTAGCTCACCATTTGGTGTTGCCCTTCCACACTAGATCCTTGTGCATCCATTCTTCTACCCTTTCCCCCACTAGTCTCTGCAGTTCTTCTACTTCTATTCTCCAGACCTGGTCCAGCAACCAGAACAGCCAGTTTTCTGATTTTTTTTCCTTCTAGTGTTTAGTGCATGTATCTTCCTGATGGGGCATGCAGGGTTCTTGTGGCAGTGGCAGGATATGTGTTGGCATGTCTGGGCCTTTCTTGTTTAGTTTCTTCTATCAATATCTTCTTAGGTTCTGTTACAGCTTTCTTCAAGTGACACAAGTTTATTCTTGAAATAAATTCAACAATTAGTCAAAAGTGATGAGTAAGCACCAATCACTGTTAGGGAATCAAAGGGGAAGATATTTAGAAGTTGATACTTTATTTCAATAAGAACACTGCTTCATTTATAGAGTTTTTGGGCCGGAAAATTAGTTAAGATATATCTGGATGATAGCAACATTCAACCTAAAATTTCAGATAAGTATTGTAAGATCTGTGAATCATGCAAAACTGCAGCTGATTCTTTATCAGGGATTTATCTGGGTGGAACTGGAAAGCTCATTATGTAATACCTGCCTCCAAGAGTGTACGCAATGAATTGAGGCTTGGAGGTTCGCGTTCTTGATCTTCTGTTTGTTGGAGGAGGCAGCGAGTAAGATCTGGAGTTATGTCAAGCCAACAGTTGAAACCTGGGTGGTGGTCCTTCCATGAGACGAGGACTTCGTGTTTCCCATCAATTGTTCGCTGGTGTAGAACCTTGTCGATGGTATGGAGATCGAGTGGCTGGGCATCAAGGGGATGAGAATTTTCATTGTGGTAGTAGAGCCGCAATTTTTCTGGATGGAACACGTTATGGACGTCCCATGAGTCAGGGATGTCAAGTCGGCAGGAAGGGGCATTTCTGACAAGCCTGGTGATTTTGTAGGGTCCCGTGTATTGATCCGAGAGCTTGTTGGTGGGGCAATAGCGGATGCTTGGAGGCTTGAAGTCCTTGAGGGAGATGAGGACAAGATCTCTGACTTGGAAAGGTGAGCGGAGACAGCGGCAATTGGAGACGGCGGAATAACAATCTTGCGCATTCCGTATGCAGTCTTTGGTGACTTGGTAGGTATCCTTGAGATCTTGTAAAGAGAGTGGAGAATAAACTGTAAAATTGATGTTAAAGATGGATTATGGATGGCAACCAAATTTGAGGAAGAAGGGTGTATAGCCAGTTGAAGAGTTGACAGTGTCGTTGATGCCGAATTCGACCTTGGCAAGGTAGAGATCCCAGTCATCTTGCTGGTAATTGACGAAGTGGCGCAGTGCTTGGAGGATCCAGTCATTTTTCTGCTCCATCTGGCCGTCGGTCTGAGGGTGAGCTGTGGTGGCAATGGTTAATTGGATGTTAAGTGAACAACAGAGCTGTTTCCAAAAACAGGAGGTAAACTTGGAGTCATGGTCAGAAATGTAGTGGAGGGGAATGCCGTGTTGAACAAAGATGTGGTGTTTGAAGAGATCCGCAATGTCACATGCGGTGGAAGTGGTATGGCAGGGCACTAGGCATGTGCGTTTGGTCATTGAATCGACAACAACCATGAGAGTGTCATATCTGGCTTGAGTGCGGGGTAGTTTGGTCATGAAATCCATGGAGCAGGTGTGCCAAGGATGAGGGGGCATGTCATGTGGCTGGAGTAAGCCGTACGGCAGGCGGCGGGCAATCTTGAGGCATTGACAGGCGTCGCAGGTCTGTACGAGGTGTTGTACATCTGCGTGTAGCTTTGGCCAGTGGAAGTAGCGGGTAATATGCTTGGCAGTGCATTCCCAGTTGTTGTGGATGGCTGGACCATAGTAGTGGGCTTTCCTAATGATGCTGGTATGCAAAGGTCCTGGAATAAAGAGTCAGGCATGTGACTTGTTGACATAGTAAAGGAGGTTGTTGCGGAACTGGTAACGGGCTATCTGGCTGGTTAGTTCCTTAGGAGCATTCAAAGGGTTGTTTTTGAAGGTGTCAGGGTTGGAGGGATCCACCAGATACTGCATGATCTTGATGAATTTGGGGTCAGTTGTACACATGTCCTTGACGTCAGAGAGGAGATTGTCCATGATCTTGAGTTCAGTAAGATTGAGTGTGGAGATGGTTGGCAACTGTAATTTTGAGTGAGTGGCTTGTGAGTGGAGATCTACTTGAACTGAAGCTTCAGCAGCAAAACGACGTCGGGAAAGAGCGTTGGCTACAGTATTCCACTCCCCCGGTGTCCACTGGATGTGAAAATCATAGGACAGGAGGTTGGCAAGCCAGCGGTGGTGGACAGGACGGAGTTTGGGCTGCGTGAGGATGTGGTGCAAGGACTGGTGGTCAGTAAAGACATAGACTTGGTCGGACCCGTAGATGCAGTTGCAGAAGTGCTTGAGGGTTTCCACTAGGGCAAGGATTTTGCCCATGTATGGATGGTATTTGGATTCCTCGGGCTTACATTTATGCGAGAAATAAGCAATGGGTTGTTTAATGTCATCATGGTTGGGCTGGGCAAGGTAGCCAGCAATGGCTCATTCTGATCAATCTGTGGAGATGTGGATGGGCTTGTGTGGGTCAAACATGGCCAGATTTTCTGGTTTGGCCAAGGCAGATTTCACTGCAGTGAAGATTTTTCTGGTGTTTTCGTTCCAGCGTTGGTCAAAGGGGACAGTCTTGTGATTGCGGAGGAGATCCGAAAGAGGGGCCACGAGGGTGGCATGCTGATGGATAAAGCGGTGGATGGTGTTCACGAGGCCCAGGAAGGAGCGGAGTTCGGAGTAGCTTGTTGGCTCTTCAAAATCACAAATGGAGGAGGTTCGGGATGGCAGGACTGAGATGGCTCCCTGGGAGACATGGTATCCCAGCCATTCAACAGAGGTTTGGAGGAAGGTACATTTGTGCAGACAAACTCGTAGTTTATTCATGCTCATATGGTGGAGCATCTTATCAATATGCAAGAGATGATCTTGGAGGTTCTCTGAGAAACAGAGAAGGTCATCAATGTAGGTGGTGAGGAAATTGTCGATGAATTCCCGGAATATCCCATTGATGATGGTCTGGAATGCGGCGGGGGCGTTGGCAAGGCCAAAGGGCATGACAACCCATTCAAAGTGTCCATACTTGGTGCGGAAAGCAGTCTTGTGGACGTCATCAGGATGGATACAAAGCTGGTGGTAACCAGCTGCGAGATCGAACTTGGAGTAGATCCATGTGCAACACAGGCAGTTGAGGGACTCCAGGATGTTAGGAAGGGGTGCGCAATTCTTGATGGTAAGCTTGTTGAGGGCGCAGTAGTCAAAGACGAGGCGTAGCTTGTTCTTCTGCTTGACGAAGAACACAGGAGCTCCGTAAGGGGATATGGAGTCACGGATGCGGGAGTGCTTAAGGAGGTAGGTTAGTTCTTCCTTCAGTACCTTGAGCTCGTCCTGATTCATCGGGTAGATGGGTCGGAAGGGCGGGCTCTGAGTTGCTTCAGGAACTGTGTCGATATGCATGTCAGTAATGCGCTCTGGAGGCAGCCCTTCGAAGGGCTGGAAGACGTCAGGATACTTGTCTGCAATGGTGCGAACATCAGCCGGCAACTTGGATCATGCAATTGCATCAGTGTCATCGCTGGAAGTGGTGGTGGGCTGGAAGGTCGGTGCAGCTTTGTTGGTTATGTTGAGGATAAGGGCACCAACAATTGTGTCAGGCGTGGGCTTCTGGCGGAGCAGGTTGGCAAACTGGGTTGCTGAAAGGACTTCAGGGACAGGACGGGGCAGCGTGCATGTCCAGCAGTGAGTTCCAATCCTTACAGTGTTGGAAGGCCAGTCAATCACTGGATTCTGGTTGTTGAGCCAGTCTTTCCCAAGGATGAGGTCGTAGGCAAGACCTGGGATCGCTGTGAAGGCTCTGGTGTCGTGGAAGGAGGTTCCGGTGATTCAGAAGGTGAGGGGCTTGGTACGCTTTCCTTGGATGAGGGACTTGTCTGCTAGGCATATCTTGCAGTCATGGTTCTCGAAGGAGATGGCTTTGAAGAAGGGGAGCTCAGTGCGAATGAAGCTGGGAGTTGCCCTGGAGTCAATCAGGATCGTGACTGGATGGTCATGGATGGATCCTTGGCAGATGAGGAGGCCTGGGGCATCAGTAAAAAAAGATAAGTGATGCATGTTAAGGCAAACAAGTGGGGGTTGGTCAATAAAGGGTGGTTCCGTGTGGTCAGTGGTTAAATCCGGTCAAGGAAGGGTCAGAGTGTCAGGTATTTCATTTAGTTTGAGTGCAGTAAGTCGTTTACTGCTCAGAACTGGTGGAACTGGAGTCAAGAAAGGACTCCTCCTCAGAATCAACTTGAGTGGTGGCATTGAGGCATGGCTTGGACTGCGAACGAGACAAAGTGCTGGGGAGCTGTTCAGACTTGCGAAATGGACGTGGTTTGCGGTCTTGGATGGCATTTGAAGCCTGGAGCTGGGTGCGGCGTTCTTGGAGCTTCTGGCAGTGGTCTGTGTTGTGGCTGCGTGATTGGCAATAAACACACCAACCTTTGGAGCAAAAATGCTCCTTCTGTTCTGGGGAGAGGCGCTGGAAGTTGCTGGAAGGGCGTTAGTGCTGCTGTGTGTTGGACAGTCCATTGGGTCCTTGATGTCTGGAAAGGAGTTGTAAAAGGAAGGAATGCTGGGGCATTGGGGGCGTTTGAAGTTGTGGGTAGCCTTGGTGCTGCGCTGGTTGGCGCTGTGTCCTTGGCTGCGTCTGCTGTGGCAAAAGGTCATGTCGTCGAGCTTCTCTGCCTCTTGTTGGAGCTTCTCAAGGTCGTTGTCGATGTGGAAGAGCTCGGGCATGATGCATAGATGGAGCTTGAGTCCCTGGAGGTACTTGATGCACAGGTGCTTGAGGGGGTAGGTCATGCCAGAAGCGGCAATGGTGGAGGTGAGTTCGTTGAACTGGGCTGAGTAGGCACTGGCGGACTTGGACTGATACAGATTCTCCATGGCCTCAATGGCCTGGGTGAGCATGAGCTGGAAGCCGAAGGACTGCTGGATCCATTTGGAGTAGCGTTCCCAGGTCATGGTGGCGCGTTCTGACTCCGGTAGACAGTGCCAGGTGATGCGCATGTGGTCGTTGAGTCCTGAGGCTACGAACTGGACGTAGGTAGGTTGGCCAGTGTGGGTACAGTTGGCAATGGTGGGGGCAAAGCTGTGGGGTGGCAAATCTCTAGCGAGCAGTCAAGGTAGTCATCCAGGAAGTTCTGGAGCTCATGGGCTGGTCTATTCTTGCCAGACCCCGCGAAAGCAATGGGCTTGATGGAGGGCATCCTAAAGTAGGGGAGGGGATGGGCTACCATAGTGGTACCCTTGGCTTGAAGGGCAGGGACAGCGGAGGCGGAAACGGTGGCTTGAGAGTGACGCACAGCTTCAAGCTTGGTCAGGAAGTACTGGTGGGTCTGGTTGAGGTTGACGTAGGCTTGGGCAAGCTGCTGGAACTGCTGTTTGGCAGTGAGAGGCACGGGCATGGTGATGGAGGTCATAAGGATGTTGGAAGAGGAGGACATTCCTCTGGTGCTATCAAATGTTAGGGAATCGAAGGGGAAGATATTTAGAAGTTGATACTTTATTTCAATAAGAACACTGCATCATTTATAGAGTTTTTGGGCCGGAAAATTAGTTAAGATATATCTGGATGATAGCAACATTCAACCTAAAATTTCAGATAAGTATTGTAAGATCTGTGAATCATGCAAAACTGCAGCTGATTCTTTATTGGGGATTTATCCGGGTGGAACCGGAAAGCTCATTATGTAATAATCACCACCCAAGAATGGCACAGTGGTTTGTTGGATGCTCCGCTTACTGAAAGCAATGGGATCAAAACCCAGCAATTGAATATATGGACAGAGTATTTTTGTTGTCTATGCTGTGCGTTGAGGGGAAGGCAACATTCAAGACACAGAATATGCTTTAATGCTCAACACAAAGCAGGCATCATGATAATTACATGTTCACTTCTTGGCAGCCCCTTCCACCTTGTCATCATTGCCCACATGCTTCACACCCTCAGGAATACTCAACAACCCTTCCTTCTCCAAGCCTAAGAAACAGCCACCAGGGAGACAACGGCACCCCCAGTGTGTTGGCCCATGGTGTAGGGGACGCGGCTGAAGGTTTGTAGAGTAACATTTATGGATGGTATTAAGTTTATGCAGTAAGTTTGTGTAGAGGTTAATTTATGGTTGGTCAGAGAATGCGCCCTGTGCGCGCCTGACCCGTCGGTGGACACTATGTGGCCAGCACCAAGTGTCAGATTTGGTTTGGAATAGGCAATTTCATTGGCAGGTTCATACAGCCTAAATCATGGAAAATTTCCATTGTGTCGAGGGAAAAGTTTCAAACCTGAAAACAAAACTGTGCATCACACCTCTGACAGGGTTGCATACTTTGCATATCCAACTTGGATGATGAAGGTTAGGTATTTAAAATGGCAGAACAGAACTTATAATGGGGACACAGCTCTTGAACAAACTGCCAAACTCAACACAGTTAATGGTCTGGATTTGCCAGAGCCTTCAGACACAGAATGTAGGAGTGACTCTCATTGCTGCTGCACTGGCCAAAATGCACCAAACACCACACCCACACTCCAAAGGAGCCCATCATATCCCTGATAATCTGGTGGGAGTAGTGGTTTGATTTGATTATTTTCCCACAAAACAACCAATCTATTGGAGGAAATGTTGCCTACCTCTCAGTGACTGTGCCAAATGGTATTGATGTGGATTTCCTGTTGATGGAAAAGACAAAACTGCAAGTTGATATCAAATGGTCTCAACAATAGTTGGAACCCCTTACTGGACAGAATGTTAAGTCATTCTTTCTAGACAAAGAAGGAGAAAAATCACCCAAATTGGTTCTTGGGGAATGCAGAGAGGCCGAAATTTTGTATAGAATCTGGAACAGAAGAACACCAATCAATGGGAATTGAGGAAGGGTGGCATCACATTGCCATGGAAACTCACTGGGCTATGCGAATTCAAGCTAACAGATTTTGATAAGCATGCATCCACACCATACAAAAACTCACTAAAACTCTTCTCAATGATCACAGTTGAGTCTATTATGGTGACAAGACAAGCAGATGCTAAAACAAAAGTTTTGGAGCTTCTATGTCCTATGTATGGACAGCAACAGGCTCCACTGATGTGGCGAAAGCACAGCAACACAGGCCTGGAGGAACAAGGAATGATGCAGTTTCAACAGGAGCTTCAAGAAGCTAGATGAGAAAGAAGGAAAGCAATGCCTGGCAATGGTATTGGTTTGGGCAGATGATTTCTGGTTCTCTGTGGAAATGGAGATGGATCAACTCAACGCAAAAAAGGTTCAGATTGACAGTTAAGCCATGTATTGATCATTCATCAGCACCATTTTTTTGGTTCCATGCCAAAGATTCACTTAGTCTCATCTAAGCCCATTACTTGAAAACCATTCTGGATGAGTTTCTCAAAAATCCAAAAGTAAAACAGACAACACCCTGGTGCAAGGTGAATGATGCCACTTTTGATCAAGATATGGAGACAAGTCAGGATGAATAACATTCCTGTATGAAAGCAACTACTATCAGGTTGTGGTGCTTCTTTAATTCCTTTGTATTACTTGCAGAGATATTCAGTATGCTCTTGGCAAGCTTGCATGCCATACTCACCAAGCCTTGCATGATTTACTGGAGATTTGTGCAAGAATTACTTGAGTTTCTAAATGGAATGCAGGATCATGTGCTGATATTTTGGAGTCAAAAGATGGTGTGAAGCTTGATGTGGAGGGGTTCTCAGACTCAAATTTTGCCAAAATTTTCTGCAACACAATTCTCTACATCAGGTGCCATGGTATGAGTTAATGGATCAGCAATTCTCGGCTTCAGCATGCACCAACCCACAGTGGCAGACTCCACTGTTAGTGCAGAGGTGATTGCAGCAAGCTCCCTTGCAAAGGAAGTGGTCTGGATCAGGAAAAACATGCTAATCTGGTGAACCCCCCAGTGACCCAACCTGAGTGTGTAATAAATAGTTATAGAAAGCAGCCAGTATAAACTGGGCTCATAAATCTTTGGTGGTTGTATTGGAGTGAAACAGTTCTATTGATCACAATTTCAAACTGTCAAAACACTCCAGTAAGGAAGACAACTATTACCAACCTTGCAATATCCAACTGTAACAAAGAAGTTACAAAAGCCACACATGTCAGTCAATTCAAAAACAAGTTTCTGATGATCCCAAAACAGCAATTGACAATTCCACCCCTGAAAATGAAAACAACCCATTCCAAACACCCATGAACATGAAAGTGGATAACCAAGTACAACAACACTCCTCCTCACTTGAGGATTCATTCTACCATACCCTACCTTTTGACTCACTTCTGGAACAAAGGTTTCCCCAGACTTTTTGTCAACAAATCTGCTTTAATAAGTCCAGTTGCAATAATTGTTTCAAATGTATTCCCAAATAAATTTCATCTTCACAGCCATGTGCTTAGTTCAGTCCATTATCTGATCACCATTGAGAATTTTAACAAAAGCCATATTATCATGGTAGATAGTCAATTTTGATGTCATAATTACTATCAAATGGAATAGATCATGTTCCCATAGCATATGCATCAATGCCATGTAAACACTTTCAAGTTCTGCTGATGTATAGAACCAGCAACTCCTCCTGGCCTTTTACTTTTCCAATGCAACAGATTGCTATCCAGGAAAGTAATATATCCATATGTACATTTGCACTCTGTGGTATCTCCAAGCCATTGTGCATCAGCATGAGCATAATGATTCAATCTATCAGCTTCAGTACTTGAGACTCAACTTCTTTGAAAATTTACATATCTAAGAGCATCATGCAGATCAGATGGATCATTGTTGAATTGGCTCAACATTCCAATTGAGAAAGATAAGTCCGGCCTTGTCCATTGAGTTGGATACAATAAACTTCCAATCAAACTTCTGTAAGGTTCATCCTCTCCTGATGATTGCAACTGTAAATTTGCTAATGGTGGGGTTTCTTGTACATTGCAGTCAGTCATTCCAAAATGATGCAGCAATTTCTCCAATGCTGGTTGTTGAGATAGTGATATAGTACCTTGCTCACCATCACCATAACTAATTTTCATACCCACAAATTGCTTAACATTTCCCAGATGTTTGATTGGATATTTGAGAACAAGTTCAGCAATAAACTCTTTCCATATGAATAGCTTCTTGCAATCACCAAGAAAGTCATCTACAATCAAGATAATCATCATGAATCTAGAATCAGTCAAATTTCCATGCATAAAAATACATTTATCATAAAGTGGGCAATAAAATCAATTGACTTCAAATATGCACTGAAATCTTCATGCCAAGCATTAGCTGCTTGTTTTGTTCCATACAGTGACCAATCAAGTTCACAGACCATGCAAGTATAATTCCCAAGAGGATATTCTCAAATCCAGGAGGCAGCTTCAAGCATACCACATCCAACATTTTAGCTTGGGCAAATGCATTTTGGATGTCTCCTTGATATTTCAACAGCTCTTTTGTGATACATATTGTGAAGAATATATGAAATGAATATGGATGCGTGACTGGAGCAAAGGTGTCTGTAAAATTTAATCCCTGTACAACAAGATGCAATTTGAATATTCCAGGTTGACCATCAGTGTCTTTCTTCTGAACATCCACAAATTGACAACTGTTGACATGCATGTCCTTAGTCCACAGAATTAACCTCCATGTTTTGTACACTTTCAATTGATCAATCTTGGATTTAAATAACTCTAAGGTCTAACTCTTGCCCAATAGAGGCAAACACATAGTGAACAGGGTTTTGAGAAGCAACGCACCCATATTCTTGCAAGGAGCAGATAATCAAGGTGAATGCCTAGGAGCTGCAGGTGCAGAAGGTTCATTGTGCCCAACTACCTCGTCCTGATTGGCTGCAATCATGTCTTCCTCATTAAATTCATCATCACCATCTTTGAAATGAACAGTTTGCTGCAAATTTTCGTTTTCTGACTCGCCATACAATTTCTCCTCCTGAAAATGACATTCGTATCTCAGAAAATAGCAGAGAAATCAGCTGTGACAATCAAGTAAATGGATTGATGGTTTGTGTATCATAAAAAGTGACCAGCCATGCATGGCACATTCTTTGAGCTTGTTTTTACCTCTCAAATGCTCTTAAGCCTTCCTTGCCAAAATTTTTGCACCCAAATAGTCGAAGATGGGATACTTCTGGTTTGATACCAGTGAACATTTCAATTGGTGTGCTAGTGGAACTAGCAGTAGTCAACAAACAATTTGAGACATAAACTGCTGCATTGACAGCATAAGACCACATCTTTTTAGGTAAGTTTGGAGCATTCAAGATTGTCTTAGATCAATCCATCAGAACTCTATTCGAAATTTCAGCTGTACCATGCTGCTCATGTTCATAAGGAACAATAGATTGTGACTCAACACCCAAGTGAATCATGTAGTCTTTGAATGGTCTATGCAAAAATTCCTTTGCATTATATCATGTCAAACATATTTCAATTTTCGATTCAAAACTCGTTCAGCCCAAGTCAACTGTGGTTTAAAGACACTCATTATCAGACCTCCAGACCTTTCATTTAAGGGAATGCAAATTGGCATAGAGAGCAATTGTCTGTAATAACCAAACAGACAGATTCATCATCAAAACCTAGCACATTGATAACAATAAAATCCATATGTATCAAATCCAATGGATGAACACTTTGAGCATTATTTGAGCTTTTGAAGGGGCATCAAACCATTTTGTTCATGAATGTATCACATTTTAATTTTAAATCTGAATCCTTAATGTAAAGACTTTTGACAGCATTTCTTAATTTCATTAAATTGTCTTTTGATGCATGACTTACCCAAGCATGCCTCAATTCAAGTGATTCAGGAGTAACAGCATTTGCAACATAATCTGAAGAAACATTCTCAGCATCCATGATCCATCTTCCATTGTTCAAATGTGCTATAAAAACTGTGGAAGTACCCTTGAAAAACCTAGACTCAATTTTTTGTAACTTCATGAAGTCCATGATGATCCATTGCCATTGTTGAAATGAAATTGCACTTAAATTTTGGCACATGTTGCACATTTTACAACCTCACATAGTGAAACGATCTATTGGGGCCAAAAACACGAAATTTCACAGAGCCAGATCCCTTAATTTCTGAATATTTGCCATTCACGAGACAATTTTTTTATGTGACCTTTTTTTATCACATCAATGGCATAGTATATTACAGATGTCCTTTTTGTCTGCATTAAAAGCCAATTTAGGTCTCGAAGACCCTGAAAAACTTTTTGACAAATTTTTGGAATTAAAATGCATGTCAACTTGTCCTTTGAAAGACCAATTGTTTCAATGGGGAGGTAATAGCACTCCATTTGGCAGGTTGAGGCAATGATCTAAGAATTGCAACCACATGAGTTGATCCCAATTTAATTCTCCACTGTCATTTCGGCATTGGATTGATGCATTAATATTTGATAAATGTGCAATCATACTGCTGGATCCATCATATAAGGCAATCCAACCTGATCAAGACACTGTTGGTTGAACAACTTTGATAATTGGCTTTCAAAGTTTCAATCATGAGGATAGCTGTTGGCCCCATACCAACTAAATTAATAGCTTTCTTGCTTATCTTGTTGATCAAGAGACACTTCGCTTTCTTGTCATCTTGAGGGCGAGACAAAACACCCATGAATACAAAATTGGATAAGCAAGTACAACAAAAAAGTGGGTTGTGACAACAAGGCAGCTGTGTTCAACACAGAGGAAGGGCCCTGTGTCACAAACTAAACACATGGACAAAAAATGCATGTTCATTCAGAAACATATTACTGTTGGCCACTGTCCAGACAATGATATGTTGCAGATATGTTAACAAAGGGTTTTTTGTATAAAGTTCAAAAAGTCTTCAGATGCATATGGCCTTTGCAATTCCTTAACACTGTAACTCCTTGAGGAGGGAGTGAATCAGCATTCAAGCTCATTGTACATTCTGTATTGGTATTGTTGAGTGAATAGAGGAGTCTCAATTCACTCCATTGATCTTTTCTTCTTCTTCTTCTAATCTTAAGTTGGGTATAAGTATGGTAGATGAAGCTGGGGCAAAAACTACCATTCTACCATTCTCAGTACTTGTACTTGCTGTCACATTCTTGGTCTCTCATGTTGCTGTCATCACAACACTTGCTCATTGGGTTAGACTACATATTGCTTCATACTAGCTAACTTAGCTAAGATCTTCTCAGTATGTGCTCACTATCTCCATTGTCCATTGTGAAAATCCATTGTACCTTTGTTGCAAATTCTGTCCCAATTCTCATTTTACAGCCCAGTTTAATGGTGATTTGGCATGCATCAAGTTCTTTTTTTTTTTGAAGACACCATTATTGTCTATGCATTGTAACAGTTTTTTGCTTTTATTTCTTTTGCCAGTCTTTGTCCTAATGATTATTGGAAGCATCTTGATGCTGTCTGCCTTGTCTACAAGTCCATGGCTTGGAAACTTGGACCCTTGTAAACAGCTCAGTATGTTTATCTTGCTGCTCCTGACTTTGTTGATACTAAAAAGCACTTGTTGCATGGCTCAATAACACTGTCAGGTTCAGAGTGAGAAAGAACTAGCCCTTTTGATAATAGCCAATGTGTTCAACTCTGCTACCTGCATGCAACAAAATTGTTTTGCACTGGGCTCTCTTGCACTGTATACATGTTTGAACATGCAGGCAGACATGCTGGATGTGTTAGACTCTGTCAGAAATGTATGTGAGTTGTCACATCATGCAAAAGGCAGATGAGTGATATGGCATTTAACAGGTTAGAGCAAATTGAACAAATTCTTGCTCCCATCTTCCCCTTTAAATACTGATATGACCACATTGCAAAAAAGTAATACTCTGTCTCAGCAGAAGAGAATGAATCTCAATTGAATCAAATGCTATCTAAAATTCTTAATATAAAAATGCAAGCATTAGAATGTTCAGCATAGCAGACAGGACAGTATGTATTTGAAGTGAAACAAACTTTATAAAACAACATTGAATAACAAGAACAGAAATCATAAACTCTCCAACAACAGTAAACAACCACCTTTATATATCTGAACATCCATTGAGCACAAACGGGTTTTTGTCTCCTTCAGATAGCATCGCCCTACTTGTTATGAGACAATTTTGGACTTTCGTGGGTGATGGAATGATTGGCACACTCTTCAATCAAATTCATGCATTTTAATCAAACTCTGCCAAGTCCTGACATTTTGCCAAGTCTTGCTGCAACTTTCATTTTAATCCTGTGAACCTTGCTGCGCTTCTTTGGCTAAATAAGTGATGACACAGAATTTGTTCAGTTTCGTTTCTAATTCCTTTGCACCTGATAGGGTGATCAGGATTGATTTCCAGAATGGTCACATCTCCTAAGGAACTATTTCCAGAACTACATATCTTTGGAATCTCTTTGTTTTCTCATTTCATTTTCATTTCTTTTTTTCATTAGTTCTGCTATTTAAGCTGACTTCCTTTCCTTTTGTTTCTTTTCAGTTCAATACAATCAGTGTTATGACTTTATTCCATTCCAAACCCTCAAACCCTTGTCCCAGCTTTCTGACAAGCAAGAAACCCCTTTCCAAGACCCAATCCAGTTAAGGTTGAGTTTCATCTCACCTTATTTAATCCCCGCAACTTGGTCTCAACAACTAGCTAATAATTTGTTCAGTTGTTGAGCTTCATTGTTGACAAGACAGACTCCAAGAATTTGAATTTTGGTAATTGGTCTGCTTCAAGTGGAACAATCAGCAATGTTGCATCATGGCTTGCAGTGCTGGTAAGTTAACTGTGATCACATATCTGCATTGTGTTGTCACACATTGAAATCCATTTGATCATTTTGTTTTAAGTTCTGTTTCAAATTGATAGAAGTTGTGACTTTGGATTATTCTGTTGCAAATCTGTCTTGAAGTGGAGCAGATTTTTCTGGTGCAGCTCTTATACCTACAGGAAGAGGGCCTTGAGCTATGTTCAGTTTTGAGTGTTTAATTTGCATCTCAAATCAAACATTATATATGCAACAAAGCCAAAACATAAGTCTGAATGTTCATATATATTCATTTACAAATAGAACCATTAATAAAATAAGAATTTGTGTGACTAAGATGTACTTCCTTCAGCATACGTATCACAGCAGGAAGGTATGGAGTTTGAACAAACTTGCAACACACACTATGCAATCAGATCTTGACACCGGTGGAAATGAGAACCTGGTAATAAAGCAAACCTGAAGGAGAAATAATTAATGACATTATCCACACAATTAAAACAAACCATAAAAAGGAGTATGTGGCTTCTGAAGTCAAAAAGTATGAGTTTAAAAGGGAACTGCTGAGTTAGTGTGTAGGAAACCAGGACCTGTATAGCTGATGATACAAATAGTCTAGGTGATCACACAGTGCAGTACATCAGTTTACACTCACTGCACTTGCAGTGACACCAATGTTACTGCACACACCAGAAGTAGGTCACTGACAATACTATGATCTCAATATCATGACATGCAGTGAATCAGCAGTTGAGGAAATTTGTTTACCAAACTTAACTACAATGGAGGATTTCAGAACATGTTCCAGCATGCAGGTGTGGGAGATTTTGGGAGACTCAGAATATTGGTTTTCTGCTTTGTTTCCTGTGATGGCAAATGGCAAGAGATTGGGCACCAGACGCAAAATACAGACAACATTCACAACTTGCTTCAAGCCTTATGCCTATTTACATGTGAAATATTCCATTATTGTTGGTAAATTGAAGCTGATTGCAGTTTGTTACTTTGAGACAACAATGTACTATCCTGCCCAAGAGCCATACATTTTTGGGTGTTGTATGTGTGAGTGTTAGGACCAAGTCGCAGGGATTAAATAAGGTGAGACGAAACTCAACCTTAACTGGATTGGGTCTTGGAAAGGGTTTTCTTGCTTGTCAGAACGCCGGGACAAGGGTTTGAAGGTTTGGAATGGAATAAAGTCGTAACACTGACTGTATTGAACTGAAGAGAAACAAAAGGAAAGGAAGTCAGCTTAAATAGCAGAACTAATGAAAAAAGGAAATGAAAACAAAATGAGAAAATAAAGAGATTCCAAAGATATGTAGTTCTGGAAATAGTTCCTTAGGAGATGTGACCATTCTGGAAATCAATCCTGATCACCCTATCAGGTGCAAAGGAATTAGAAAC
>MU614597.1:0-12925 GCA_025201725.1 Chytriomyces sp. MP71
GACCATCCTGTTCTCAAATCTATTGCATCGTACTATTTTATGGGGTCTGGAGGTAAACACATTCGACCTATGCTCGTACTGCTCGTCGCAAAAGCGTCGTCAATCGCCCCAACTCCGCGACGAACTTCTCCTCCGCTTTCAATCGAACGCATCAATGAGCCTATTTCATCGAATTCTGAAGTTCTATTTGCGCTGGCTGTGAATGCTCCACCCCTTTCAGCTTCCAAACAAGGAGGTGAAATCCTCCCCACCCAACGACGCCTGGCTGAAATCACTGAAATGATACACACTGCATCGCTATTGCATGACGATGTTATCGACATGTCCCTGGTGCGCCGCAAGATGCCGAGTGTGAACGCTGAATATGGAAACAAAATGGCAATTCTCGCCGGAGACTTTCTCCTCGCACGGGCATCTATCGCCTTGGCACGCTTGCGTAACGTGGAAGTCGTAGAGCTTCTTTCCACTGTCATTTCCAATCTCGTGGAGGGTGAGTTCATGCAACTCCGCAATTCGGCCAACAAGAAAGGCACACCCGAGCCGAAGACGGAAGCTCAGGAGAGCCTTGAAACAAGATTGCCAGACTCATTGGCGCCCCTTTCGCGGCAGGCGCCCAACATGCGTGAATTTACGGACGAGATCACTAACCAGCGCTTTGAATACTATCTCACGAAAACTTACATGAAGACGGCAAGCTTGATTGCAAATAGTTGCAAAGCAGCGGCAGTTTTAGGTGGGTGCAATGAGCTTGTTGCGGATGCCTTGTATCGGTATGGTCGGGCACTGGGGCTTGCATTCCAGGTGAGCACAACGGCCACGTCCTTACTCCCAATATATAGCACCTAATCAATGCTTACTTCAGGTTGTTGACGATATGCTAGACTTTACTGTGACAGCGGAGGAAATGGGCAAACCCGTCAACGCAGATCTGAAACTGGGCCTTGCCACAGCTCCGGTCCTCTACGCGGCCGAGCAGTTTCCTGAGCTCGATGTAATTATTGAACGTAATTTCAAGCAAGACGGGGATGCAACTACGGCACTACAGCTCATTCACGCCAGTAATGGGATTGAGCGCACCCGTTCGCTAGCGGCTGCCTTCTGTGAAGAAGCAGTGGAAGCTCTATCTATTTTACCTGAGTCAGATGCCAAGAAAGTCTTGATTCAGTTGACGGAGGCTGTCGTGACGCGCAAAAATTAGTGCACTCTGTTTCACAAGAGAGATTTACTCATTATTTTCACTTTTTTTTTCCTCACATTTTGGGAAGGCATACATGGAGGCCAGAATAAACCATTGCAATGAACTTCAAATACTTCTAGCACTTCCCAGCCCACTAATGGACCCGACTGTGCAAGGAGCCCCCATGAGAGTTCGAAAAGCTGATAATTGACAGTCAATACTGTGTTTCACACTTTCAAAGGCACTTCCGAGTTTCATTGCGACGACAATGGTCGAGCAAAATCTGGAAGCACTCCTCCTCTGTCATTTAAGCTAAAATAGTTTGATTACATATTTTCCTTTGGAGAAGATCTACACGTTGAATATCTTGGACGATATGCTTGCTTCCAGTTCCATCGCCTGGTGACTAAGCACCTACCCTTCTTACTTGCAATGTATATCCGTTCGTACTTTTGCCCTGATGTCTGCGCGGAAAGACGCGAAAGACTCGCCATCCAAGAGGGATCCGTTTCGTTAATTGCGAGCAAACGTGCGCGACGTCAAGCAAGATGCTCCATGAGTAGTCAAAGCTGTCGTCCATCCTAACCTGCTCCGGAGGGGGAGGAATGTTTGCGATATACACATGAAGTTTTGTCCTATTTGCAATGGTATTGGACAAATTTACGAACAAAGACACGAAAGCAACACCGAAAGAGACAGCGAAGTCTGTTATTGCACTGACTCCTTGGCTGGAATCTCTTGTCCTGACAGCTCGTAATACGACTCCCACATCGCAATTACCTGTTCCCGAGAAGGTTTTTAAAACGCGTCGGCGCCAAATATGTGGAAATACCTGTTTTTGCGTCTCCAAAAACGACCGCAACACTGTCTGCACAGATGCAGTAAAATCCGAAATACGCTCTTTGTCATATCGGGTGAGCTCCTTATGCACAAGCTGTGTAACATCTCGCAAATTATTTCTTGCCGTTGCCAGCTGAGACTCCAACTAAAATCGAACCCAGGATTAACAGCACTACCAAGCCATCACAAAAACATCCTCACCTCTGGCAAATTGTTCAAGCCAACTACCACCTCCTCCGCACGGAACCCACCACCACCACCAACAGTGCCCCGCGCACGCTCCACAGCCTCCCGTTTACGCTTGAGCGCCAGGTCCGCGCTCTGCCATGCCGTGAACGCTTTCATGCGCCCAGCAAAAGCCACCCGCACGCTGCCAATGACGCGAATGTATTCTTCCACGAGACGGGCAAGGTGGGCAAGGTCTACACCGGACTATATGGCGAAAAAGGAAATAAATGGGTTCGTGCCCTTTTGACAAGAATACGGTGAAGCATACCTGCTTATCACGTAGCTCCTTGATCCGCTTCTGAATCTCACCCACAAGCATGAGATTGCGCCCAATTTCTTTGCCGGCCTCAAGCTTGGACAGGGAAATGAGACTGCCCCCAAATACTTGATACGCGTTACCAACATCTGTGAATGTGCCACAAGTTAACGACAGGCGCATACCATAGAGGGGAAATAAGGGGGGGATAACCACCCCTTCGTTGTCGCAAAAGCCCCTCCAACGCACGCAGCAGCGCCTTCAGTTGCATTTCATCTTGGCTCTCAATTTTGAACCTGCGATTCTCAAGGTACTCGTCGTCCACGATGCGGCCTGCGTTCGCAGAAGCAGCCGCGACAGCACTTGCAGCGTTGAGTCCGTTTCCGGCACCGCCAAACACGCTCAATATGCCGCCGCGTTCGTCTTTTTTCTGTATTTTTTTGGTGACGGTGGCAATTTGGGGGAGGGAACAGAGGTTTATTATCTCGCATATGCAAATAGCCAGGAGGAGGACGCGGAACGCTGCCTCATTTTCAAGAGACGACTCACATCCGCGCTGAACGAGGGTGACTCAAGAAATAGGCGCAGATTGGGGTCTTGCTGGACGAGGTTGTGACGTGCAACTTTTTGAATGAAGCGCTCCAGGCCAGAACGGCGGGCTTCAATGAACTCTTCTTGGAATCGACCTGGAAAGTAAAGATAGTTTCATGAACAAGGGGGTTTTCGAACGAACGGATGCATTCTAACCAATCACGTGCTTTCCCGGGAGTGGAGGGATGATGGCCCCTGGGAATCGTTCAGTAAGTTGGCTGTATAGCCATAAGAAATCGCTGTAGCGCCTGACAACAGCGAAAGATTCGTTTCTGTAGCCTAGGCAGTTGGTCTGGCAAGAGCGAAATGGGTGAGAAACCCTGCCACAAAACACGGGATTGAGACACGCACCCATGTCGAAACTTTGTAGACCACATGCCCATTGATGAGTTCGTTTCCAACTTTTTGCGGATCTGAGACAGTAATCTGGAATTCAAACAGAGGCTTATGGGCGAACGGAATTAGTGTCCAACGTTCCTCCGATGCTTCCAGAATTGCCAGTCCAACAATATCATGTTCTTCTGCGTATTGAGTGCTTTTCATTTGATGTAATTGATTTGATTATGTCCAAGGTATCCCTGAGCAGCATCATCACATTGAAGCCCGCATATTCGGTTCAATAGTCCTGAAAAGATTCCTTTCCTCCGCTGGATGTTTCGCGAAAAACTGTTCAGCTCAATTTATGATATCGGTGTGACAGGGAAGCTGCGGCTAGTGTTCACCTGCTCGTCATCTGCAGGCGTGGTTTTAGCGGCCTCATCGATGTCGTCCTCATCCTTCGTTTGCTGGATATTTGCGAGGGGGTCGAATACGGCGGGTTTCGGGGTAATGGTGACAGTGACAGCAGCCCCTCCAACCGATGGCCCATAGGAGGCGAATCCGTCTGAGTCTGCACTGAATCCGGCATCGAATGCGGCAGCTTTCATCGAAACCGGTTCGGAGTAGTGAGCGCCCCATCCGCGGAGGTCCTCGTGTCGCGCGGTAACACCAGCGTTGACAACAGCACCAACACTCGCATGAACAACCTGGCTACCAAACGCATCCGAAGACAGAGGATCGTCGCCACGAAATCCAAATGCGCTCGGTGAAAGCTCACTGTCGACACCGTAAAACGCCGGGTCAAAAACTGGCGTGGCCGCCCGCGCCTGGCCCTCGCGGCTGGCCTCGTCCTCCTCATCACGCAGCACGAGGCTCTGCATACCACCGCGCACTATGTCCAGTGTACTCAGTGCCGCGGCTGCGCTCTCCGTCTTGGACACGGGCTCACCGCCCCAGACTCCACTGCCAAGGTCGTCGTCAAAATCCATAAATGCAAAGAAATAAGGCAAGAAGAAGGAAGCGAAGAAAATGAATTCGAGCACGAGAAATCCTAAGCATCAAACTTTCGGTGCTCTAACGTGCAAGGCGACGCAGTGAGAAAACGAAGTCTACTTTGATTTGATGAGCACACCTTCACTAATAAACAAAGCCTATGTCCCCGTCGACAAGGCATTGAAAAATGCCTCAAAATATCAGAGAGTACTAAATGGCCGAAAACAGGAGTAATTGATGGAGGAACTGCAGAGTGAGCCACATGAAAGAAGGAAGATGGCTCAAAGCAGGAAGATGAACAATATTTCGACGCAAAGCCAATCAAGAAAAATCCAGGAATGCAGAGGCTCAGTGTTTGGACGCTGATCAATGACAACGAAAAAATCTTGTTGCGATAACATAATATAAGACCTGTTCAAGTGTTGCGCGACAGAAAACTTCATGCGACAAGCAGGGCAGGATGGCCTCCCAGGCATCCACGCCAAACTCCAACCGTGAAAACGATATGCATGAATCTCGATTGTACAATATTTGGTAAGCTCGCGCGGTGCTCATCAAAATTTCAACGAAGTCCCATCAAGAAGGTCAACAGCAAGGAGCAGTTCGTAGTCAGCGAAGCGCAAGTCAAAACTATTTCAAACAGAAGTCCTCTCACCATCCAAAGCATCCTACACCTTCATACGCGCGGAACCTGTCAAGTTGGCTTGACCATTGAGACCGCAAAAGAACATTGTTTTTGATCTCGCCAAGTACAAATCCTTGTCAAAAATCTGTTGGGTGCTGGGACGCGCTGAATGCTGCAAACGACCCCAAGCGTGGGGTTTTTCAAAATTGATGAGGACTGCACGACTTTTTTCACCCCCACCATACAAATTCACTCGTCCTCACAAGCTTGATTCACTAGTCTTTGTTGTTTTGTTGACTCCCTGTCGTTAAGTGACTGCGAAAAGCTGCTGGGATTTTTATCTAGCCAGCCCAGGTGTGCGCCACAGCTTTGGACAAGTGAATCTCGTTTATTCGCTGCATTAATAGTTCACAGAGACTCTGGCATAGTGATTGCCCGAGCTGACGACGAACAGCTGCTCGAGGTTTTTACCAACTGGAGTGGGAAACAAGAGAAGAGGGAAAGCTAAAGCCGCTTTCCATTCGAGCAACCAAGGATTTCATATATGGCAATTGAAGATGTAGGGTCGTCACATGCTATTGAGGTGCCTTTGTTTGCCTGGCCAAGACAGGATGCGTTGCAAGTGACAAATCCGATGCCATGTTAGCGATGGGCAGAAGCCGGCCCTTATCAAGGCTGATGCCGTCTTAGTGATCACCAGCGGCTCCGGCTCCGTCCGCGTCGGCAGTATCCCGTGGTTGCATCATTCTTCGTGCCTCGGTCCCTCATCGCTGTAATGAGCAAGTTTGAAGGACACCGATATCCGAGAAATGAAACACTCGCCAAAATAGAGAGTTTTGATTAAATTCCTTTGTGAACGAGACCGGGGGTGTGCTTGGACCTGTTTTTGCGGAGGAATGTTCTCCTCGTCGCCGCCATCGCAAGCCAGTCCATTGCCAGCGGCGATGCAGACGGAGCGGACGTGTCTGTCGCAATGTCTCTCCTCGTGGCTGGTTGCGACGGGCGGATGCAGCCATGCTTCCGAGCTTGATCTGCACGTCCCCCCCGCTGCCGTGTCGCGCTGCGTTGCCTCCGAGTGCATCCCGATCCCTTCGTCTGCCTCGCAGCCAAACGCGCTGGACTCGATTCTCTCCGATCTCTGCGCATCGGTCCCGTCCGTCTCTAGCCCAGTCTTGGCATCGACATCACCACCGGTGGCGTTCCAGTCGAGTCCGAACCGATCGGACACTACACAGACGGGCTTCGCTTCACAGCCTTCCCCAGCAACACAGTGGATTACAGCAATCGCGTTTCTTGCAATCGCAGCCTTCCTCGTGGTTGTTGGATTGAGTCTCCGTCGCTGCTCGAACAAGCCCCCTTTCAGGAAAAGCACTTTCACCTCGTCAGACACCACATCAATCAGACGCAGGAACACTCTAAGTTTCAAATACTCTTTCATGAATACTGCCGGAGAGAGGAAGCATCCCGCCATCGAGCCTTACGCGGATCCCCACGGCCTTTACTCTGTCTTTATTGCCTCTACACCCACACTCGCCGCAGGAGTCTGGTGCACTCGTTCCAGCAAACAAATGGACTCGGATTCCATCCAGGACGATTCCCCAGGGCTGGATGCCCACTCCCTCCCCAGCCACAGCTTTGGTATGTTCTCGACTCCAACCATGGCCAGCTCGCGTACCCTATTCCTGAGCGCGCCTGACAACAGAAACGCCGCGTCAATGGATTCTACTTTCGTGGATCAAGTTCTCGAGGAAGAACGCGATTCATCCTTCTTTTCGATTAATTACTCCAATTCGGCGGGAACTCTGTCCAGCACTTCGCCGGAATATACAGCCATAACGCCGCCACACATGGCGATGGTGACCAGAAAGAAGAGTCAGGAGGAGGATGCGCATGTGTTGCCCTCAATTGGTGAGACATCGTCCGTCTACGTGGACGCGCTCGCATCTCCGACACTGCAACCATCAATTCTCTCCGAATCCAGCAAAAATAGCGACAGGAGGAAGATGCTGTGGGAGGATCTGAAATGGAGATCAATGAATGTATTGACTGGCTCGAAAGGTCAGTGTTGAAAGCCACAGCTTTCCAGTGTCATAAACTGTCGCAAACTAGGTGTTCAGAAGATGCCCCCTGTAGTCAAGAACGTTGCTGTTGTTGTTTGACTCCTCGAAAACTCCCTGTGTATCATTATTCCCTCTTTAGTTTCACGGCTATGCCCCGTTGTTCCCTATGTTGGTGCCTCATGTATGGTTTCCTGAATACCTCTTCTTTTTTTTGTAACCCTTCTTCAGGTGACGTTGGGAAATACATAGGGTTTTTACGCACCAACCCAACTGGCAGCCTCCCGGCGGGCCGCCGTCACCAAATGCCACCTAACTCCCGATAGTCCGGTATTTCTTTTCCTCTCCCCCATTCAAGTCCCAAACCGCTGCCCATCCGAAGACAGGGGCGCGCCGCACCAGAACCATCCCGCATTGGCTGCATGAAACAGGAACTGGGGGCGTGTCGTTTAAGAGGCTAATTTGCAACGACAAGCTCCCCGAAGTTAAAGAGAAGAGAACATAATTAAGAGAAAAATCTATTTGGCCTGACCACCACCTAAGCTTATTTGGGTTTGCGAGGCCTGCTCACTCCAATGAAAGGGGGGACAATAGTGATATCAGCAAGCGGGTATCGCCATGCCTGGCCACGCCCTCGTAGCTCTGCTCCAGAGAGTTTGCTGACATAAGCCAATAATAGAATTCGCTTTGACAGTTTGTATTTTTATTATTTAACTATCACTGGAAATCAAGAAGAAACGTCCTTTTTTAAACGAGAGAGCCGAACTGACCTCTTCTCAATATCTCCTCTACTTCAATCGCAACTCCGTCCTCATCATTTGAGAAGTGAGTGACATGGTGTGCCACGCCAACTTGTTTAACATCATCGACACCATTCTTCATGGCAATTCCAAGTCCTACAGATTTGAGGAACTCTACGTCATTCGTGCCGTCACCAAAAGCAACCACAGCAGTCATGGGGATGCCAAGTGACTTGCATAGGCTAGCAAGCCCGACACTCTTATCAACTGCCTTGGGCACGCAATCGAGAAAGTACCTTTCCTCGTACACATTGACTCCTGGAGCCGCCTGCCTGACTGCATGCAAATGTTCTGCAGGATCTTGAGTCAAGATGAACATCTTTGGCGTTTTCTTGGCACTCGCGATTACATCGATAGGGCTGTCGAGCGACTTGAAAGTGTCCTGGCTTTCCGCCTCAAATCGATCCAATAGCGCCTGGTGCTCTGCGGAATAGCCGCGCGTCGTGGTCTGGATGTATTCTTTCCCGAACTCGTACAGAGCGCATGTGAGCCCAAGCTGCACTGACGTCGCATGGATATCCTGAATCTGCGTTTGCGACATGCTCTGCGAAAAGACGGGCCCGCCGGAGCCAGAGTGGTCATGCGCAACGGCGCCGTTGTAGCCGATGACGTGCACGGGGAATCCGAGGGCCTCCTGCACGCGACGGGTGTTGTAGTCCGGGCGGCCCGTGACGAGCGCGACTTGTGCCCCCGTGGCGGCGACACGCTGCAGTGCCGTCCTTGTCCGTTCGGATATGGTGCGATCGGAGCGGATCAATGTGCCGTCAATGTCACAAGCCAGGAGGGCATGCGTGACTGTCATCACGATTTTCGTGACCCCGGTGGAAGGCGCAGGCACACGCCTTTATTTTGTTCTCGTCACTTCCACGTCTTGGATGCGTCCCTGACACCGAATCACCAGAGAGAGAATCCTGATTGGCTGAAGAGGGTTGGTCAAGCGCGATGGCTCCTGTTGAATTGACAACAATAGCGCTCGAACAATGAATAATACAACTTTTGATACCATGAGTATCGCAGCTTGCCTCGCATTCCTGGACAATGTGACAACTCACCAGAACAACTGCCGTATTTTTACGAGCATTCAGGAAACAAACCAATGCTTGTGCAACACAGTTCCGGAAACTCAAGAGATGTCCGCCCTGTTGGCATCTTGCACATCTCAAGAGATTGATAGTTCGTTTAAACTTGTCTGGAATAAAGCCATGGCGGACTTATCGGAGCTGTGGATAACGATGTGCCAAAGGTGCGTTTGCCGTATTTCAAAATGTGAGTTATAACCATTCATTTAGGGAAGGGAACTTGAAACGGGACCACAAAGGTGGCAGTCATAGCAGCTCGTCTCACGCATCATCGCACAGTTCATCTCACGCCTCGGAGTCTGTGTCTCACGCTTCTTCCCACAGCTCCTCCTCAGGCTCAGAGTCTACTGTGCACGCATCTTCACAAAACTCTGACTCGGAGCTTTCCGCGCCGTCTCACGATACATCTCCCAAATCACAATCAGAGTTTGTTGCGTCAGGGAGTGATTCCAAGGCGTTGAATGCGCCTGAAAACTCTGGAGAAGAAACGAACGAACTTACTCAAACTCAGGCTGGTGACGGGAAGGAACATGTGGTGGTCGTGAAAAAAGTACTGGTCGAACAGCAAAGGCACCGAGCGTCCACAACTGGACCATACAACAATGCCACTGGAATTTTCAATTCGGCTGGTTTCCAGCATGCCAGCGCGATGACATCTGTCCTTTTCTTTGTTATTTTGCTCTGACGCTTCGGCTCCGACAGTGCCCCTCTCAATCTTTTTACGCTGAGGTGGAATAAGGCACGAAAATGCTCCAAATTGGAGGCAGTGCTGACCACCGATTTCATGCTTTAACAAATGATTTCAATCAAAGAAGACTAACAACAATCAAACAAACCCTCCTTTCTCAATTTTTGTTTCCATCTCCATCTTTTCGCTTCTTTTGGGTATTTAAGCCATATTGACACCAATTAAGAGGGCATCAGATAATGTTGAAAGGTTTGGCACTGACGCTGTCAACTTGAGCCATGGAAGGAACCCTGACCATAATCCAGAGCATTTAAAGGGGGCGAATTTGCCGGCTGTTGTGAGTGTAGGGGGGTCCGGATCATTTGTAAATAGGCTAACTCGCGATGTTCGCGCAGAAAGAATATTCAACTCAGAAAAACTCGTCCAAGAAACGTGAGACTTCGATGATCAAAGATGATGGTACTTTACCGAGGCGAAATTCAGGTTCCTGTTCTGTTTTTCTTTGGTGTGTCTGATCCAAGCCAAACATTAATAATATAGACTTGTTTCCTTGGGGGACAAGACAATACATTTGACCATGAATATTTGATCATAAACATAGTATCATAAATATATAGGACCATAATTTGGGATCATAAACATTTGACGCCTGGTTGTGGCTCCATTGAGTGAGCAAGCCTGATTTGCACGAAAATCTCCGTTGAATGGAGGACGAGGAAAGCGAATATATCCCCAGCGGGCGCGTCCTTCCATTTCCTGCATCTCTTCTCAGAGATGATGACAGACGCGACGCGTATGTTGACTTCACAACCGTCCCTTCTCTCCATCACTCGACGGCAAACTTAGGTGTCGTGGTTTCACTACGGGACCGCGCAACCTCATAATATATTATTCTACAGGTCCTAGTATAGTTGCATCAAGAAATCCATCTTCATTCTTCATTCCTTACGCTTCAATGTCAGCTGTATCAATCAAAGTCCCAACACCAGTTGAAGACATTGCATCAGAAATTCCAAAACTTCAGGAGCCTGAATTTCCATTCAAACTACCCGACTTGTTTGCAAACCATATCCGTAGAAAAAAATTACTGGAATTGGAGACGAAGCATCCGTCGAGACCTCATACACGGATATTGATTGCTGACTATTCGAAGCCTAAAGCTATCAAAAAGCATCTTTCGCCAAACGTGGAAGATGTCATTACCATAGTTGAGATAAGCCCAAAGAAGGAGAAACCAACCACAAAACGAAAAAAGCTGCACGCGCTTTCACAAACACACGGCAACGTTAAAATAATGAGCGATCATGCAGAAAAATATACCTCAAAATCATCGGCTCGTTCAAAGGGAGTTTCTTCTTTGTCTCGAACTTTTGATACCAGCGGATCTTCACATACCATCGATGATATGGCTGCTCGAAGTAAGTCGAGTGGCGGAAACAAGCCCGGCCCTGGAGGCAATGAATATCTCAGTGTAATGGAGCAGGGCAGAAGAAGATCAATTGGGAAGTCATTGGCCTCTGGTCGGCAAATTTCGACAGCCACACAAAGAAAGGAATCTACAACTCATCACAAGGTGAGTTCGACTTCTAGCAACACGCATTTCGGGTCGATTTCAGCAGTGGTTGGAGGCAACTTGCCAGTGTTGCCATTGTCGAATGCGGAATTATCGCACAACCAGACGGTGGTTCCTCGAGTTCCAAGTGTACCAATTACGCAGCCCGTTGTTTCTACAGCAGCACGGAAACAACCACCTCCATTGTCTGCAAGCATTTTTGCGTACTCTACGATCCCGAAAGCAACCCCGCTGAAACGTGTCAGAATAGGAAACACCCCCAATCCAAATACTCCCTACCGAAAAATGCAGCATACGGAAGTGGAACAGCTTCAAGCATTTCTGATGGAAAAGGGTCTATCTGTCTGCAAGGATGTGCTTTCGCGCGCATTTTTCATTCCGCAAGAGATCATCAAACCTCCCATAAATATTGGACACGTCCTGAAGGGCTACGGCATCAAGTATGTAAAGCCCACTTTCTCATCGTCTCGCGCACAAACGGCGGATGAAGATGAATCCGATGATGAGTATGATGAGCGATTTAGAATTGGTAAAGTGAGCAGTAGAGGCAAAGGGCTATTGCCAGTACACAAAGTAGCAGTGTTTGCCAAAGAAATCAGGGATGTAGATGCCGAAGATGTTGTCAACGCAGAACCTAAAACAAATAGTTGGTGGACTGCTCAAGAGTACCGCGACCTAAGAATTGGATGGAACAGTCGTAAAGTCAAAAAAATTGCGGCATTGTTGGAGGTGGAGAGAAGTAAGAGGCTTGCAACCGAGCCTTTCAACTCTTTCGTGAAGGAAAAGCCACTTAGCCCAAACAAGAACACCAAAAACACCAGACAAAAACAAACTACAGTTCTTGCAAAGCAGAATGCTATGGATGAGGATAGTATTTCCGTTTGCTGGTTTCCTACCAGAAGTGCTTCCAGGACAGAGTCAAGACCACCCTCCCAGCCGAGCCCTGATGTCCTTCACTTACAACAGTCTTATTCAAGGTACAAACCCGGCGTTTTGTGTTAAGTTTATGGCGTAACTCCCCATGTCGCATCCCACACTCTTTCCTTTCGGTAATCTGTACCACTGATATTCAATTTTCTCATACTAATAAAATGTTCAACTTTATTTTTATTGGCTACTTTCTTCAGCCTTTGTTCACGACGTTTCAGATATCGAAAAGGCTCTCCAAGTTATGAAGGTTGTTAATATGATTTCTGTGGCATACAGCGTAGGTATATTCAGATTGCTCTATTCAGGATGGCTCCAGCGAAACACAGACTAAAGTGAGAGGCCATTCTTCGTCGAGGCGCCCTCATGAAAGCGATACGACCAGTGGGTCAAGCAGTTGAGTCGATGACAAACTTGCCCCAACTTCCGATTCCTCCAGCGGTAGAAGAGGGGTGAGCAACGATCTGGATCTGAAAGTGATATGTGAACATCACACCGGATCTGACGTTGGTGACGTGTCTGAATGGAGTGTCCACACCATGTCAACAGCAGGCATATCGCACAAACATATAAGTATTTTTTTTTTATCAGGATCCGCAGTGGAGACGGGCACAATTGAAAATCAATGGTTGAGATTTTCGTGAGGGAAGTGTGTGGGGCGCGACATTGAGGGGGTGATTTACGTTGTATTTGGTACTCGAATGAACGGGACAGTTGTGAGGTTTGCAAAAGGGAAAGCCAAAAGAAATTAAACCAGCATTTCAAAGGCCCCC
>MU614597.1:13885-64208 GCA_025201725.1 Chytriomyces sp. MP71
TCTAAAAGAATCATCCAGCTTGCTTTGAGCCATTTGTTCGAGAGTAGTTTCATAGTAGCTCAAGTCCTCGAACCATTGGTTGATGGCTGTGTCTTGAGGGTTAGCATCGAGACCAGCTATGCACCCAGCTAAGGAGCAGAGTAGTGTGTAAGACAGAAGTCACCAACCCAACGCTTCTGGTGTGTGCTGCGAAGGTAATAAATCACTCGCGGGGCGCCGTTCCATCTTCGTGAGAGAAAAAGACACGGTCATTTCCTTCGAAAAAAGATGAGAAATAAGCAAAGCTATTTGGAAAGAGAGACCGAGTTGTCCAGTTATATTGGAGGGCAGAGGCGCGAGGACAACTCTCCGACAGTTTGACGCTTCTGTTTACATTCTCCAATCGACATAACCAGGTGGGCCAAGGCCAAGCAACGTCCACACAGTAAAAGAATATGAAAATATGAAATCATGAAAAGGACTCACCACGTCGATGCCTAAAAAAGAACAAACCTTCGCATCATCGAGCGAGAACTCAACCAAGTTTAGAGCTTTGCCTTTCCCAAACTTTGATGCTGGATAGGGTTTGATTCTCAAATAGCCTGGTCCCAAGACTCTTTCTTTTTTCTTTTTCGACAGAATATTAACTGATAGAGGAAATGGAGAGAATGAATGAACAAACCCCTGCAAAAGAAACGAACCAACAAAGATGGCCTCACATGAACGCGACGTCATCATCGCCCTGGGAATGGGTACGTACCCTGCAGACTCAATCTTGGCCATAATAATCTCTGGGAAGTAGAATCTAGTGCAAACAAGATCGGAGTGGGCATCATGAAACATGTGAACGGCCAGAGCGAGGTGCTCGCCAACGTGCGGCGTACGTACGTTACCCCACCAGGGACGGGTTTTCTTCCGAAAGACACGGCGAAACATCATCGTACGCACGTGATTGCACTCGTGAAAGAGGCGCTGGCGGAGGCGAAACTGCGAATCCAAGACCTGACCGTCATCTGCTTCACGAAAGGTGAGCATTCAAGTCCATATTTGACAAGTTATTGATGATATTCCATACTCGCAGGACCTGGGATGGGTGGACCTTTGCACGTCTCGGCACTCATTGCGCGAACGTTGAGCTTGATGTACAACATTCCGCTTGTTGGAGTTAATCATTGCATTGGACACATTGAAATGGGACGCATGATCACAGGTGCTGAGAATCCGGTGGTACTCTACGTCAGCGGTGGAAACACCCAAGTCATCGCGTACGCTGAAAGAAGGTTCGTGCTGGATATCTTTGCGCACCCAGAATTCCCTAAATGTCGCGGCCTAGATACCAAATATTTGGTGAAACCCTCGATATTGCAATTGGAAATTGTCTAGACCGTTTCGCGCGAATTATGGGTCTTCCCAACGACCCTGCGCCCGGATACAACATTGAGCAGTGTGCAAAAAAGGGTACGCGATTTGTGGACCTGCCCTATACGGTCAAAGGAATGGACATGTCCTTTAGTGGCATCTTGTCACATCTTGAAAAGACAGCGAAACAGAGCTTGAGCGAGTACAGCAAGGAGGATCTTTGTTTTAGTTTGCAGGAGAATCTCTTTGCAATGTTAGTTGAGGTGACCGAACGGGCTATGGCCCACGTAGGTGCCAGGGAGGTTTTGATAGTCGGGGGTGTAGGAAGTGAGTATTTACAATGGGCCCAAAAGACTCCTTGCAGTATTAATGAATTTTACAGGTAACGAACGGTTTCAAGAGATGATGGGTCTCATGGTACAACAACGAGGTGGACACCTGTTTGCGACATGCCTTCCAAACAACACCAATCCCACAGTGCAAACAATTAGTGCCCTTTCCATCCTCCAAGCTTGTGTATGCAGATTTACATTCCACCTCAGTCTGAGTGGGGGCAATAAACTCTCCCATCCAAAGCCACTGAGATTATGAGATCAATACATTGAGCATGCGTTTGAGTGACACTGTCTCTTAAAGTCATGCTGACAGCTAAATTGTCAATCTGGGAACTAATATTGTTTTGGCAACAATTCAAGGACTAAATAAAAACACTGTCAGTAAATCAATTATGGCAAGCACTCAATACAGCTCCCCACCTGAATGAAAGAATTCACACAAAACCAATCAAAATTATAAGAAGATTTTCATTAGAATTCAAATCAGAAGGAGAAGTGGAACAAACCTCAGCATTTCTGACATCAAGTTCTTGTTGATGTACTTCACAAAGGTTATTCCCATCCATGACTGTGTCTTCACAGGTCCCACATGCACAAATTCCAGTGCCACATTTTGCTGAGGCCTGTTTTATATTAGTCAGCAATGAATTCAGCTTTCACAGCAAGCAATCAATACAAAATTCAAACCTGAATTAACAAATCCACATGAAAAAATCAAAATCTAACAAAGATTTTTGTTAGAATGTGAATCAGAAGGAGAAGTGATAAGTGAATCTCTGGGTCCTCATTCTTGGTGTTCACTTTTTTGAGTTCAGTCTCAAAATCTTGATCATATTGAAACTTTCATTTTGACAGTGTTGTGATTTGCATGGTTCAAATTGGTTTTGAAAAAGCAGATATGGACCATTCCCATCAGGTAAAACTTTTTTGACATGTTTCAGTGAGGATTTTCTTGAGATATTTGGCAGGAAAGAATTCATGATACTGATTGATGTCCAACTGCTTGGTCAAACTCACGTTGAAGTTTAGGTTTTGACCCAATAAACGTAACCAACAGTGGTTGAACCTGAATGAAACTGAAATTTAGTAACCAGTTTTCTACAAGCAAGAGGAATACTAACCACTGCTCGAACTTCTCCCATCACGTCCTGTTCTCAAGAGAAAAACAAAAGTGGAATTAGAAAACATGTCTCAGTTTATATAGAATTGAGAAAGATCACATGATTGATATCTGAAATGGGATTTCTGGTTCATAGGTTATCCTGTGTTGATCTGTTGGTTGCTTTAGAAAATGTCTGAAAGGTAACCAAAATACTCTGACTCAAAAGAGTCATCTGAATCAATATGTCATCCAAATCTCCATAGTTCAAATACCCTTCTTCGTCAGACTCACTGTCAGGCAGGGATTCCCACTCATTCCAACCAACAATAGGTGTCAACGGGACAAGTGAGTCCTGAGTCTCTTCAAGAAGTTCTTCAGAAGAATTGCTGTTTGTATCAATGATGGTGTAGTGAGTGGTTTGGAGTATGATTTGGTGGTGATGATGAAAAGTCCCACGATACTTTCCAAACAGCAGATTTGACGCAATTGGTAAGAAGACTCAAGTTGATAGGCAAAAGTAACAATGTAATTCTCTTTCAGATGTATGGTTTGAGTCAGAGTCAGTTGTTGTTGAAAGCAGACAAATGCTTGGCTGAGGTAACACTGCAACAGTCGAAACAGACTGCGAGCGAAGGCAGAGTTCTTCTAATCCAGCTTTTTGCTGCTGGTGGTGGTGCTACTGTTGCTGCTCTTGTTGGCAGCGCATTGGGTATGGCACAATGGTGCGTCGCAGTGTTGGCGTCGGCTCCATTTTTGGGGAATTGTACACAAAAATCAAAGTATGATATTTCTATTAGACACTGCAACTTAAACAATTTGATCAAGAGTGCACTTTCCCATGAGGGAAGAGGGTGGGGCGCGACACTGGGGGGTGATGAAATCAAGACTTACTCTGGTAAGCTTCTACCATGATTCTTTTAGATAATCACTGACAACAAATTTCCACTGAGAGGTAATGGCTGGTACAGTGTTCCAATTCTAAAGTATTGTTATGATCAAGGAATTAAATTCGATATTTGCTGTGAGATTATCCCATCAAATACATTAAAGACAGACTATTTCAATGAGTTTTAGGATAGCATTTATAGCAAATATTGTGCAGAGAAGATTGCCGAAGATATGGTCAATTTCATCATTGGCTGTTTCAACAAGACATCAACTGATTCATTTAAAGATTATTTTACAATCAGTTTCAACAATGCCATGCAAGCATATTTCTCAAATGATAACACAGTGTATACTAAAAAATTTTTATGTCCACATTCGGGTATCAATTCCACAAAACCAGCGAAGGCCAGCTAAACATCATCACCTTCATGAAGCTCTTCATAGGTGCTCATTGGAGGTTTCACCGACGCAGCCCGGACCTCCACAAATACTCGCATCCTGTGACAACCTGCTTTCTTTTCAGCACCTCGGAATCTTTCAAAACCAGCACGTCGCGCACCGATACCTGCATACTACAGTGCATTACGACCACTAGGACAGAAAAGGCGTTCACGATCTGTTCGGAGAGAACGCTTTGGAGGGCCAACGGCAGCGCGCGCCTGCGAATCAAACGCGTAGGCGCAAGGGGGATTATTTTCTTGCAAGGGGACGCGCTGTTTTGGCCTTTGGGGGTAGGCTGTGTCGCGGGTGGAGCCAGTTTGCTATGGTCAGGAATGTGAGGAGTTTTGAGCGTGTGAAGGACAATGAGTGTTTGAGCTGGTCTCTGAAGTGCGCAATGGAAGGTCCACAACTCTGATAGAAAGTGGGGAGATGAGTGGGCTGGCGCGGATAGAAAGCGTGGCAAAGGCAGACTTGTCCGAGAAAGCACAAATACATGATATAGCTGAAATGCTAGCAGAGGCAGCTTTCCGCCCCCCACAGCGCTTTATTGGTGACTGACTTGATCACTCGTCTTCCTTCATAGGGTCCCCGCCGCCGTTCACAGCCCCGCCGGTTGGCCCCTTCTCCTTCTCCTCCGACACAATGCGCGTGGCAAGATTGGCTTTCCACAGAACACCTGCCATATTTCATAGAGGGGGCGAACTCGTGATGAGCCAAAGGACGGGGTGTGTGAAAAACAGGAACGAACCTTGATTCCGGAGAGCGTAGATGAAGTGGCTCACAGCGTCCTTCTCGTTCACGCTCTGCTCGTTGAAATGGCGCGTCACAGCGGCAACGAGCTCGTCGCGGTGGAGGGTCGTTTTGGTGGATCGCAGTTTGTGGATGCGGCTGATATTGAGCGAACGGGGATCCGTCAACGGAATGGTAGGTTAGTTTGGGTAAGTGATGAGTGGAAGGCAGGAATGTACCGATATCGACGGAGCGTGTGGTCGTCAACCTGGTGTTTGCGTTGTGAAGGCAAGTGTCAGCTGACGATCACATCAAGTTACGAGAAGCAAGAGCTATGCCATAGATGCACCAGTTGGACAAGCGACAGAGATGGGTGCTCACCTGTGAGAAGTCCATCTGCAGGCTTGTTGATTTAACTTTCTTAGCTCACTGTTTTCAAACCACGTTCGTAAAGATTTATTAACTCTTCTCTAATCTTTTCTCTCTCCTGATTTGTTGAACGACGAGAACGATAAGCACCATGTTTGTTGATTAAGTTCTCTTGATAACCTTATGTTCTGCCTTCCACCTCGCCTTCTGCTCCTTGTAACATATGTTCTTTTCATATGGCACATATCATTTATGGATTTCTTTATTTTATTTTCTTGTGTGGGTTCAGTATTTCCTCTTCAACATAAGCTCTCGCATCTCAAACACGTGCCGCATCATTTGCAAGTTTTGCATCTTGAGAAACTCGACAGCGCGCGGATCTGAGATAACCGCCGACGCATTTTTCCTCGTCGTCCCGTTCCTTGCGCCCGTCGCACTGCTGATGGATACCACATCCACATCAGCAGTCATATCCTTTGCAAGAGCTTCTTGCAAGCTTGCAATCTCTCGACGCAACACGGAACATTCGCGCCGGGACTCGCGCAATTGCGATTCCAATTCTGCCACCAGAGACGCGGTGCCTGATCCGCCACCCCGCCATCCAGACGCTGGGGCGGTATGGGTTGACGAATCTGTGTGGGTTGACGCGGATGGAGGCGAGATGGGTGCCAACTTCATGTTAGATGAGGAGACTTTGAGCGCGCTCGCGATGCGGGTGGAAGGATCTGCCGCGGGCGGGACGTGCCTTGATGCAGTGGAAGATGATGATTTTGAGACAAGGGGAGGGTGAGTTGTAGCTGGATCCAGACGCGATGTGGGGCGGCGACCTGCTCCCGCTGAGTAGCTTGGTGAAGCTTTTCCCGACGCGAGTTCCTCTCTCTGATGCGCATGCGGATGTGTGCGTGAATGGGAATGGTGTGGCTTTACGCCGAGCAGGAAAGCAACAGCGTCCACAAACCAAGCTTCTTGCGAGCTGGTGCCCTTCTCGCGCAGCCAGTCGGAAAACCCGAGAGTGGCAAGCTCCTCACGCGCAATCTTGTCGAAAAGGGCGTTGAATGTGGCCTCGCGGGCTCTGCGCTGCTCAGCGGGGGTGTTGCTGCGTATTTCGAGCCTCTGTTTTACTCATCCGCGTTAGGAGAAGGGAACTGCAACTGACAAGAATCGAGACCAGCTCCATTTTGCGCGCCTCAATCAGTCTCGCAACGCGGTGGCCGCCATCCGCCAACGCGCGCTGCTTTCCGAGAAGCGCCGCAAGAATGCGCTGACGGCCACGCACCGCCGTCGCCGCGTCGCCGCCAGAGACAACCTCCACAAACATAGCGTCCGTTACGCCACCAAAGTCTTCCGCGTTCTGTCTGCGCAGCCGGGCACACAGTTCAAACACGTTGGTCATTGATGGTATTTCGTTCTTGGATGATCTCAACATTCCACGCCAAAAAACAATGACCACACAACCAGACATCGACGCGCAATACTGCACTAACTCCATCCACAAGGGAACACCGCTCGGGTCCGTCGAGGACATCGCCGGACACAAAGTGTACGTGGCGGCATCCATAGCTGCTTCCTTCGACAACACAGTCGTGATCGCCACTGATGTCTTTGGTTATACGCTCCCCAACACGCGCCTCATTGTAGACAAGTTTGCAGCGATAGGATATTTTTGTATCGTGCCAGACTACCTCAAGGGGCTGATCTGATGGACGACATCACAAATCTTGACAGCAAGACCTCCACCATTGGTCAGAAACTTACCGTCTTTGACAGAATGATGTGGCGCATGCCTGGAACTGCCATGCGTAATCATGACGAAAAGAACAACTCCGTCATCAAGGACGTAATTGCGGAGGTCAAAAAGGCACGTGGTGTCAAGAAGGTGGCAGTCATAGGATATTATTGGTTTGTGATTATGATCAACCCACCACTTGGCTTGTATTCATTTATCCTATGCGCCATCTTTGAACGACAGGGTCGGAAACTTGTCCATCAAGCTCGCGTAGGAGGCCGACGTTGTTGATGTTGTTGTCGTTGACCACGCGAGCGGACTCTCCCTGTCCATCCCCAAGTATTTTACCGCATATGTGAAGCCCATTTTAGTGATACTTTGGGAAACAGATAATCAAAGCAAACCCAAAGTGCGCGACGTCATCATCGAGACGCTAAATAAGCGTAACTGAGGAGGTCGGTCTGAGACAGGAAGTGGCATGGTTTGAAGGAGTTGATCACGGCTTTGCCGGCAGGGGAATGAGAATGATCCGTGTGTGAGGCAGAGAGAGACGCCGTCTGAAAAGGACTTTAAGGCGTGAGCACTAGATTTAACGGACTGTTCCAATCACGAACTTATAGTATTAAAGGAGACACGTTTATTGAAAATGTGGGGGCGGAATTCACTTTAGCTTTGATGCCTTGGTCTTGATGTGGTCATTGACGATATCGAATACTAGATCGCCCGCCTTGATATAGTCCAAAAGAACGGCCAACACGGTTGCATTTTCCTGCTCGCACATAGTGACCACTTTTCCATAATTCGGATTCACGTTTGCAATCACCCGCTGCTGTACGCAAACGCCATTGAACGGCAAAATCTCCTCCAACACCACAGGATATCCTTTCGTGCACGTGGAAAAGGCCTCTGAAACAAGATCCTGAGCAGTGGCCGGGTTGCTCCATGAGTCCACCAACCAACCATTGTTCCCGATTCCAACATCACTAGGAATCTTGTCCCATCCTGCAACTACGAGTCTTTTGTTACTAGCAACCATGTCCCCGATTTTTGGCCACACCCATCCAGGCGGCGTTCCATACAGATATTTTCCGGCCTTGGATGATCGCAACGATTCAAAAAATGCATTGTACCCATTAGGTCCATCCGACTTCTTGAGTGCATCATCTAACTCCCCCCTTTTGATCCAGAGCACCACAACCTCCCTCGAGTTCGCGTCCAAGAACGTGCCCACATCGTCAAACACGGCCCGAGCACTGTCCCCGTACGCGATGCCGCCCCACGTACTCTTGCTGTTGTGGCCCGTGTAAGCCTGCGCCGGGTCGCGCGGGTTGTAGCCCAAGAAGGCCATGTCCAGCCACCGCACGCCCATGGTGAGGAGGGCAGCAAGGGACGAGGCCTGGTTGTTGTAGCTGCAGGTAGGGTCGATGAGTGCGCCAAGATTGCACGTGTTGTCGAGGAAGCCTGTGGCGAGGCATTGAAAGTTGCTACCGCCGGCATTGTGGGCGCCCACGAAGGTCATGTCCGGGAAGTGCAAGTGGCAGGCTCCTGCGATGCCATTGCAGAGTGTAGGTGTTTCGTCTGCATTGGAGACTGCGTTTCTGTTCTTGAAGGAGAGGGAATGGGAAGTGTGCGCGTGCGTTGTTGACGCCCCGCGAAGGGCTCTGCGATGGGATTGCGGTGCTGCAACCGCGTGCTCAATGGTGGCAGCCAGC
This sequence comes from Chytriomyces sp. MP71, assembly GCA_025201725.1. Lineage (NCBI taxonomy): Eukaryota > Fungi > Chytridiomycota > Chytridiomycetes > Chytridiales > Chytriomycetaceae > Chytriomyces > Chytriomyces sp. MP71. The sequence goes on from MU614597.1 coordinate 22,526, forward strand.
AGTCCAATGGCTGGTAGACATGGTCTCATTTAGGCAGAGTCTTTTTGGCGGCGGGGCTGCGAGCGCTTTGCTTTCCTTCCTTGCGCGTGTTCAAGCGCGTGTTCAACGCTCGGACTGCCACGCGTCGTCATCCGATCGCGTCCCGTCCTTGCTGCAACGCGTTTGAAGGCCGCCAAAAAACAAGTTGCGTGCGAACGGACGCAGAGCATGGGCTGCACCCCCCGATCATCGCTCCAATGAGTTGGTTTATGCTATAAATCGTCAGTCACTTCCGTTCCTTCCTTGGTATCGTTTCATACCCTCCATCATTTTCATACTTTCATAGTCACAGGGGTATTAAGTATAAACGTAGCGTCATTACCATTCCTTGCTTCTAATAAATAAGGTATATAAGGAAATTATGGAATATCTATAATATAAAATTATGTACGGAGCCGCTCTACTTCCGCTGGGGCGACAACCACACTGGCTGGGTCCAGCTCGAATGAGTCACTGACATCGGCAACTTTCCTCGCTGCTTCTTAGCAACTGGTTAAAGACTGGCCCCCCGCTTTTACATTGTAATCAACTTTGAGAAGGCTGGAAGACACCAAAATGGGAAGGAAGCTGCCTCAACTTGCCAAGCAGCCACTCCAGTCGCACTGGCTCCAGGATCTGCCAACCTCCGATTTGCCGCCTCCTCCACCAGTCCAGCGTGAATTTGACGTGATTATTGTTGGTGGCGGCATATCTGGTTTCTCGACCGCACTACACTTGTCACGGCTACAAAGAGTCACGAAGAACAGGCTCAACATCGCCGTACTGGAAGCACGCGACGTGGCCGGCGGAGCGACAGGCCGAAACGGTGGACTGTTGCGACCGGGCGTCGAGGCGCCGTTCGCGGAATTGTGCTCAAAACACGGCCGCGCCGAAGCGTTGCGTCTCTTCCACTTCGAGCGACAAAACGCGGCTGCGATTTTGCAGTTTCTCACTGAGCGAGGCGCAGAGGAAAGGGTTGGTCTACACCGGTTCAAAGTCGGTGGAGTGAAGGGATTATCGCCTAGCGACGACCCGGCGCGTTTACGTCGGGAGGCCGAAGAATGGGAGCGAGAAGGATGCAACACGGAGACGTTTTTCATATCAGAAGCGCGTGTTGGCGACATCACGGGTCACAAGTCTGGACCCGCTGTCGCGCATGGGGCCGCCGTCTTTCCCGAATACCGCATCAATGCAGCGCAATTAACGCTGGAAATTGCGCTTGCTGCAGCATCCGAAGGAAACGTGTCGTTCTTCAAGAATTGTTTAGTGGACACTGTTCATCGCTCCCAAGAAGGCGGACGCGTTTTCTTTCGCCTGACCACCTCATTGGGGGAATTTTTCTCCGCAAGTGTAGTTTATGCAACAAACGCTTGGACGAGTGCTTTATTGCCGCATGTTTCAATCACTCCTGTCCGGAACCAAGTGATTTGCACCGCGCCAAGCACCAACACTTTTTGGAAGGAAGGAGAATTCGCCATGATTTTGAATGGAGGCGGCGAATATATGAGCGGCCGAGGAGATGGCCGCATTGTACTTGGAGGGCTGCGTTCCTTGGCTCCAGAAATGGATGTAGGATGCGATCGCGATGATGCCGTCAACGAGCAGGTATCAAAAGCACTTCACGAGTACCTGCCGCTTCAATTCAATGGATTTGAGTCAATTGATTTCTCTGTTGAACGAGAATGGTCGGGAGTGATGGGCTGGACACGAGACAAGTCCCCTCTCGTTGGCTCTCTAGCAGGCCTTGGAGTCTGCATTGATAAGGAATTTATTTGCGCCGGTTTCTGCGGGCATGGAATGACAAGATGCTTCTTGTCGGGATGCGCGGTCGCCGCAATGGTACTTGGACTCCCAATGCTGGATAACTTTCCCAGGTCATTTCTTCCGACACTAGGTCGTGTTGCTGCTGTGAGCAACGAATTTGACTTCAAAGTAGACATTGCTGCTGAGTCTCTCGATTCGGCAAGTACGAAGGGTCGAAAGGAGGAGTTGGCTCCCACATTGAGTCAACCCGCGTCATCTCAAGCATTTCACACATTACCCTTCTTTTTGGCAGTCATTTTAATTTGTTGGTGGCTTTTCTTCTCCATCGAGCCTTTTCTGGAGATCGGGCTTGCTGGAAGTTTGGCAATTCGATAACAACAAAGAAAACCCCCGATGCAATTGGCTCTCATTCATTTCTCCCTACTGTTGACTGCTACTTCGTTCACTCATGCGCAAAGCGACGTGGAACCTTCCTGCAATGACGCTTTGGAAGGAACACTCGCTTGCTCACCTGATCACACATCTTACGGCAGCTGCACATTGAATGGAAGTAAGTTTGTTTGACAGTGCCTTTTTGAAATATCCAATAAATATTTCTTTATAGCCCTAGAAGTGCTAGGCAAATGTAAAAGTGGATATGTTTGCTGTCCTAAGGCCAACGCAACAACACCGTGTCAGCGAGTGGATGAATGCGCAAGCCTGGCCAGCCATCCAAACCTGGTGGCTATTAAAAAAGAGGCTTTGTCTAGCTCAACAAGTGCCTCGAAGGTCACTAGTCAGACCACTACCAGAAGCTCTTCACAAGACGGCGGATCCAGGGGACGAACGATTGCTTCTGTATTTCCAGCTTCAACGAACATTCCTGGGGGACTTTCAGCAGATCAGACGCCTCAATTTGTCACTCTCACTATTGACGACGCCATTCAGCCTCGTACTTTTGATGCCTTTTACCCTATCATTCAGCAGGTTAGTGTCAACGAGATTCAAGTGCGAGTGTTGACACCCATGCGGTGCATAACTAGAATTTTACCAATCCAAACGGTTGCCCATTGCCAGTGACTTATTTTTTGTCAAACAATTGGGCGGATTACTCGTATGCCACACGGCTTTACAATTATGGAAATGAAATCGCGGTTCACACTGTGGACCATATAGGTGAATAATATTCGCCTTGTCCGTCGCTCGGCTGTTGAGTTGCATCGAATCCTGTCAATGCCACCAGTCAAATCAACAGCAGCTACGTTGCCACGCACATGATAGCAGGAATTCCGCAGCCAAGCTTGATTGGATTTCGCCATCCCTTTTTGTCCTATTCAAAAGCCACCTTTGACGCCATCTACAGTCTTAAAACGCGCATTCGCTACGACAGTTCTGTCACCGTGAATCCAGTCAAAAATCCGTACTGGCCACACACTTTAGACAATGGAGTCCCCTATGGCTTCCTCAACTGCGCCTCGTGCCCGCCTGGGTCCAGCTTTATTTACCCAGGTATGTCGTATTTCACTGTGCCTCGCCGTGATGAAAGTCTGAGTGTTTGAGAAAAACAGGACTGTGGGAGATTCCCATGTATGCGCTGATGTCTGATGCAAACCCACCCGACGTATACTGTTCCATGGACCCGCCTTCGAACGATCACTTCTTAGCCAATTTGAAAGCTTCCTTCAAGATTCACTATCAAAGGAAGCTTCCCTTTGGCCTGTACCAACACATGGCAATGTACATTCCTACGTAAGATTTTTTTTATCCATTGCCCAAATCTTGTCTAACCCTCCTTCAAAGTGAGCCGGGACAACTCACCAACAGAACCGTCATATTGCAAGAGTTTCTTTCATGGACGAAATCTAACTATAATGATGTGTGGTTCGTCACTAGGTTCGTCACTAACCAGCAGTTGCTGCAGTGGATGTCGAATCCAGTCCCAACGAGCCAAATGAAGCAGTTTCTACCCTGCGTTCAACCTGCCATCAATTTATGTCCCAATTTGCAGTTCTGCAACTATAACTCGGCAACGTTTCACAGCTGTTTTGATTGCCCTGCATCAAACCCGACTTGGCAGCAACCAGCGCAAGGCCTGAATTTCGTTCCTTTCTAATGCTGATGAATAAATAGTTTACTGCATCTTTTCACTTTCGCATGGATGAACCTTCAAACTTAATAGCTTGGACCTACAGGCGCGGCTGTCATTCTGAAACCATTCCTCAGGAAATCTCGGAATGGATAACTCCGTACTTAGAACAATTTTTGGTTGTCAGCCTGGTATTTCATTTCCGAATTTCAAAGCTTAGTTGATGTGTTGTCAACTATTTTACTGCGCACATCAGGTACTCTCTCTCGCCCTTTCAGCAGCTTGGATGAAACGGGAGGTATAGGAGTAAGCGTGGCCTGATCTTTCATGTTGCAACCCATTTTTGGAAACAATTTCCAACGAAAGTTTCCCGGAAACGGTGAGCAAAGTAGACAACGCTGGCAAGTGACAACATCACGGTAATTACATGGTTTGGACGAGTTTCGTACAATTACACTCCAATTGCCGAGTATTTTAAAGATTCACTATTATCCCTTTGTTCCCTTGGCCAATCCTATTTTGTTCACCTTAATTTTGCAGTGACATTAACTTTTTAGCATATTTTAACATAAAAAACTTTACTTGGAAAACGATGATGCTTTGTATCACAAGACATTGTACAGGAAAGTTCAGTCCAAGTGACAGGCTCTGCGCGTTCAGTCCAAGCGACAAACTGTGAGTACTGAAGGCGCTGCGACCAGTCTTTCAAAAATCAGTTCCAACGACTCTGAGTTCTTCTTGTGAGGTATCAAGCTGCTTCCAGTGCTGTGGAAACACATAGGTTGGCGAAGAGATAACGAAACCAAACAACGAGCACCAACCTGTATGCATCAGTAAGATGATCAGATCCTCCGAGACGCGACTCAGGTGAATCATGAACAAGGAAGCCCAGGACATGAATTCGACAATAAATCACGGTCACTGGCATCGTAGAGACTGTTTGGAACCATTCCGTTGAATCAAAGATTGGTTCCCATCAGGCGAATGCACCCGATCCAAACGGAAGCTGAATGAAGGGGCCCATCATCTAGTGAAGACGCTTCCGCGTCCGCTTGCCAGGTCCAAGAGACGGAATAAAGTGGCTCGAACGGATGGGTTGCGCCATCGTTGGTGTTTGATTAGATTTCGACTGGATTAGGAACTATGAAATGCGTGTGGATCTCGGCCTCCGCACGTCCTACAGCGCATGCAATGTGGCCTTTGAGAAACTCAGCGACACCACGCGCCTCGTTGTGCAGCCAGAGGCGCATATCAGTGGCGACCTGATTGTTGCGGCTGCGGCCCTTGTGGAGCTTTCCCGCCACAGTGCCCACGATCTCGCCCAAACGGCGCTCGTTGTCAGTGCGGATGTCCTCGTCGCTTGGAAGAACCTTAAAGTCTTGTGTTTATCGAATGATTCCGATGAGTCGTTGACGTCAAGCAAAATGAAAGTTATTTGAGCAGAATAATAGAAGAGGTTTAGTGTTTGTGCAAGAATGAGAGTGAACAAATCAAATAGTGAAAGCCTTGCGCATTTGAGAGACGTGAAACTGCGTGCCAGTCCGTGGACACGTCAGAATGCCATCATGTCGTTCGGCCATCTCTTCTAGAGCCTTAAACGCGAGGTTAAATTCCATCCGTTTAAGCTTAGATCTGTGAAGTCAGACATACCTTCCGCGAGTACACATATCCATTTGGAAGAACCATTGGAGCATTATCCTCGTTCATTATATCTCCACTAATTCGGCACACGAGACAGCTATTCACATGATGGGCATTGGGCAGTTTCTCAGCCAAGGCGCCAAACACGTGACTGTCACACACGGGACAATTGACATTCTGGTTTTCAGGCTGATAACACATGGGCGTCTTAAGTGCAGAAAGTCCAGCCTGCAAGCTTGTATGCAGCATGGGCTGCGTCGTCAGAGAGTTGATGGTGCAGTTGTTGGCACGGAACTGCGAAATCAGCGCGTCCCAGCGGACAGCGTCAAATACAGCCTTGTAGCGAGTGCATATTGTGTCACTTTCAAAGGCAAGAAGAGCGGCTGCAAGTTGGACTTCCTTTAGATGAACGTCCGCGCAAGGTGTCAAGTGCTTCTTCAGGTATGTTATGGCTTCCGTCAGCTTCTGGGCTCGCACGAGCTCTACATACTCTTGGAAGCGCAAATTGAACTCCAAGTTGCTCTGGTGTAGAAAAGTGTGAAGGTGCATCCGCACAGTGCATTTTATGAAAACACACCTTAATTTTTTTAAGCGCGGAGCTGTTATCCTTGCACCACTGCAGGCATTCTGTGCAGCTCTTTCGCTTCAGGGCGTCCTCAATTGTCTTACTATGCGAAAACAACTCCACGTCCACGAGTTGCTGAAGAAAGCTGTTAACGAACTATCCCCTATCGATATAAATACCCTACTTCAATTTCTGCATCGTCAGCCAGTAATTGCGCAGTCTCGAAACAGCCTTCGCGGAGCATATAATCCACAAGGACTCTGTCAAGCTGTGTCTTGCTCCACCGCGTAAATGCAGGACTCTCCTGGCCCGGCACCGTTAGCAGGTCGTCAAGATGCTGCAGCCTGATTCTGGAGCGAGAAGTATACACAGCTTCTTCATCCTTAGAGTCCTGAAGCTGGTTTTGGCCGGTTGTTGGATTGTCAACCACTGAAGTACTCCTCTTCAACCTGGCAATTCGCGAACCTTCTTTTTGAGCACCATAAACCGCGCAGAGAGCCCGTCAATGATCTTGAGCGCATCTTCTTTGGCCGTAGCCGAATTGAAATCAATCTTGTTAATATGTTCCTGGGCGGAAATGGCGAGCGCGAGCCACTCTTTCTCCACGTGCTTTTGTGATGTTTTGAATGCGCGACGAAACTGTTCTAGCGGCACCTGATGCGGAAGATTGGTTGAGTTGTTTGAGTTGCGATGCTGGCGTTCGGAAATCCCACCTTGACCAGCGCTTGTTCAAGTGCAACGAGACCTGTGGTTTGTGAAGAACAACTGTGTGAGCACGGCGAGGCGGAAGATGATGGGAACCGATCGCGCGCCTTCGAGCTTCTTGGCTTCCATTCTTTTTGATGTTCACAATAATTTCCTGCCCATTTCGGTTGTTGCCTCATGCGACAGTTGGAACAGCCCTCTGTATCAGGAGCAATCAACGACGTAATTTGGCCTTCGTTTGGGTCGTTGCGTCTTTGTTGCTGTGACGCCGATGGTGGGCATCCTTTTTCAAAACGCAAATTGACTACAAGATTGGTGGGCGGAGCTTGTTCCAATTAGCCACCCAGTTTGGTGGAGGTCTGTCAGGCCAAGTGTCGGCTTACTCAATCTGGCTCACAATAAAGGAGAGTTTGGTTTCACGTGAGTTCTATCCATAAGGTTGAAACGAGAAGAGGATAAAACAAACCATCTACGTTTAGCTGGGAAAGAGCACCTCGAAATTACCCCGCTTTAAGGTTCTATAAAGTTTGTCTTTTGATGACGACACTGAATCGTACTCCACCGTCACCTCTTCCATTGCGGCCACGGGCGGAACAGAGGAGTGGACCACCCGTCACGAATGCATACTCGCAATCGCCTGTAGTTGCTACTGCTGCGGGTTTGCAGGCGCGTGGCCGCCACCCAACGAACCATGCAACGCGAGCCGCTGTGGACGAGACCTTGCGGCACATTGAGCGCAGCATTTCACAGCTGCGCGAGACAGACGCGGCGAGCAAGTCGACTTGGTGAATTCAATAGATTTTATAAGAATACGAGTGAAACTGAGAGGAAGCGCGCTTCGCAGGCACGAGTATCTGTTGGTGGTTACGGCCCTCTGCGTGCTGCTGCTCGCCATCAACGTTTTTGTACTCGCAAAGCCGCCGCTGCCGTCGTCCGTCATTTCAGAGGCCGCGTACACACGCGGTCGAAAGCTGTGCGAAGCCCACGTCGCACAAGCCACAGTTGCACAAGACCCAGAGCCAACAAGAATCAACCACCGCGTCGCAACTCTCGCAAACACATCAGTTCTGCTAGTCAATATTGAATTCAATTCGGAGGAAAAGCGCAGGAAGGCACCAAATGACCCGCTTCTCATCCAGCATGCCACAGTCTGGGATGGCGCGGGAAGCCGTTTCCAAGATATGGATATATTGATTGCGTATGGAGTTATTCTGAAAGTGGCTCCGGGAATCTCACTGTCTAAGGCCGTCAAAGTAGCCAACGGCTATGCTCAAAAAGTGGTCGAGAAGCGCAAGGAGGAGGGGAAATGTATTCAACCGTGGGACAAAGCTATACATGAGTCCCACTTTGAATTGCTGGACGTGCAAGGACGCGTGGTGTCCCCTGGCATTGTTGATATGCACTCCCATGCAGGAATGAGCTCTATCCCTGGCTTTGAAGGCACATCGGATGTGAATGAGGATACAGACTCACCCGTCAACCCTCAATTAAGAGCCAAGGACGCGTTTAACCCGGACGACCTTGCTCTGGACCTCATTGTGTCGGGCGGAGTCACCACTTCGTTGATTTTGCCTGGATCTGGAACCGTGATGGGCGGGGAAGGTTTCGGAATTAAATTGGCGAAAACTGCGCGTTCTAGCGTGGCAGATATGGAAGTTGACGCTGGATTGGCCGAGAATGGGAACAGGCTGCGTTGGATGAAGATGGCCTGCGGAGAAAATACGAAGTCAGGTTGGGACGATTTGGGCTTACTTCCAGGCAGCAGAATGGGAACTGCTTGGCTCTACCGCGAGCGCTTTGAATCCGCCCACAGCACATTGCAAAATCAAGACGACTGGTGCTTTCAGGCTGAAAACCTCGCTTCTCTCTATGGACCCAACAAGGCCCACCTTCACATCTCCCAGCGTTACCCAGAACCTTTGCGCCATGACAGTCTTGTTGCACTCCTTCGCGGACAGGTGCACCTGCACGTACACTGCTACCAGACAAACGACATTGAAGCCCTCCTCCGCCACTCTCGTGAATTCGACTTCCGCATCGCGGCACTGCACCACGCCACCGAGGCGCACCTCTTCGCGGACGTCCTTGCGCGATACGGACGTAACCTCACCGTCGCCATCTTCGCCGACAACAGCCTTTACAAGCGCGAGGCCTATGTGCACAGCGTGCGCGCCGCGCAAACCCTGCACGCGCGCGGCGTGCGCGTCGCGTTCAAAAGCGATCATCCGGTTCTGGATTCGCGCGGGCTGCTCTATGAGGCACAAAAAGCGGCGGCATGGGGGTTAGAGGAGGATGTTGCCTTTGCGGCTGTGACGAGTGTCCCTGCGGGGGCAATGGGGCTTGGGGATCGGGTGGGAAGAGTAGCAGAAGGATTCGACGCGGACTTAGTTGTTTGGGACAGGGAGCCTTTGAGATTGGGCGCGAGACCCTTGAGGGTGGTTGTGGATGGATACTCAGTGTTCCAAGCGCCAATTGTGTTGGAGCCGGAGAAAGGCAAGCCTCCAGTGCCTCAAATTACTCCCTTGTTGTCGATTGCTAGCGTGCTTGATGCATATACTGTTAACAACATTGGTGCGCTGTATGCCAATGAGAGCGCGACGCTCGCAGACACCAAGGTGATCGTTGAAAAGGGTGTTGTGACGTGTCTTGGTGCGGAGTGTGCCTCTAAAGGAATGGAATTCAACTTGAATGGAGGAGTTATTATTCCTGGACTGATTGCTGCTGGAGTGGAGCTAGGCTTGAAGGAGATATCGAGCGAAGGCTCCACACGAGACGGGTTCGCAGCAACTGCAGACTCGATCGAAGGCTTTGTAAAGGCGAAGGACGGACTGCGAGTTGGCGGTCGTTCTAAAGCTCTTGAGTATGCGCATCGTGGTGGAGTCTTGACTGCAATCACGGCACCATCAACTACCGAACTTGTGGGTGGCGTCAGCGTGGCATTTCGGACTGGGGCAGAAGTTTACCGCGAGGCTGTTCTTAAACAAGAAGTTGCCCTGCACGTCGGCATCGGTGACGCGCGAAAAGGTAAATAGCTCCTGTTGTACTACTGGATTCTGACTGCATTTCATTCAGAATTGTTTTCCGGAACTGTATCTACACAGATTGGCCGTCTGCGGTCGTTGCTTTCTACTCCTTCGCCTAACTCACCTTTTGTGGATGTTGTCAACGGGACGATGCCACTTGCCGTGACTGCGCATGACCCAAACGACATTTCAAAGCTTCTCTCCTTGAAAAATGCTTTTCCCAAACTGCGTCTTGTGCTTATGGGTGGTACTGGAGCTTGGACCGTCGCGGACGAAATAGCGAAAGCTGATGTCCCGCTTGTTCTAACCCCAATCCGCTGCCAGGCGAACTCGTGGGAAACTCGGTGGTGCAAGTATGCAGGAAATCCAGGCCCCAGCAGTTTTGAAGTCCTGAAACAGGCTGGTGTCAGGGTGAGCTTCTCGTTCGAGTCTATTTCCCATTCGCGCCTATTGTTGTGGGAGGCTGGGTGGGCGACTCTTGGTGATTCAACGGCCGTTGGAGTTGGCAAGGTAGATGTGCGGGATGCTGTTGGAGGGGTGACTTGGCGCGTTGCTGACGCGTTTGGGTTGGAGGGCATTGGACGGATTGGTGTGGGAAAGAAGGCGAGTTTTCTGGGTTTGGATGGAGGACCTATTGGATTTGAATATTCTTTTCAAATATTGGCGGATGGGGATTTTGTGTCCACACTGCCTCAGCAGGATTAAGGGTTGGTATCACCGATCTCTCGGATGTGACGACTGAAACGCCAATCAATAAAAAACACACACTCTCCATGGCTACGATATCCCCAAAGTAGAGACGCTACCGAGCGAGATTTTGCATCGAATATTTGAGTGCCGCGACGAAACAATGGTCAGTTGAGCCAAGCGACGTCTTGCTCGCGCTGTCTTCGTCGCACCCGCTCACTTGCACCAGACGCACCAGACGCGGCCAATATCATGTGGATGTGCGGTAGCCGCGGCGTGCTACAGCCGTTCTCAGAGGAGACCCTCGTCGCGTTGCTCACCATTCTTCCAATTCACTACCACGCGAACTTAACGCTGAACCAGTTCCAGCTTGATAGGATCCAACCTCGCACGCTGAACAGGATTACGAAGGCGCATGATTTGGTTTTTTTGTTGTCGAATATCGGTATTCTAAGACATCAAGCGGAGTTGGGAAACGCGCTGCCTCCTCAATCCTCTGAAATGTTGCTTGATCGCAATGAGTGTACGACGCGAAAGCTACCGGTATCTGAAACGGTTGCCAATTACTATTGGATTACTATTGGTAATAGGCATTCAGGACGGCTTTCAACATGTTTTGGCCTCCAGTCGTTGAACATTGCCAAACTGGTATGTGTGCCTCGTTGACACCCTAGTCTTAATCTGGGGTTTTGTGTTTATTGAAATGGGATTTAGTATTTTGGGTTCCATGGTTGTGTGGGCGACCTAGAATAAAAGTTACAGATGGGTTCAAAGCGCACCAGTTACTTTATATGAAAGAGTTGATGCAGAAGATAAAGATTCATAGTTCCAGCCCGACCCCCAGTGTGTAAAACTCCAGTAGCTCCTCTGAGACGATATGCAGCTCCTTCACATGCCGCGTGCGCTCCAGAATAGACACCATCTGGTGCTCTGCTGAAGTGTCCGGGGAGCGGGGCTCCAGTGCGTGCATGAATACGGAGATGATGCGAAAGATGCGATTTACTCTATTTTCCCCTGTGTTAGCAAACACGGGTCAAGGGGCACACGAAATAAGCGTAACTCTTCCACAGATCCTTTCGAATCAGTAATATATTCATTTGCCTCGTGAAATGCAAAGCTGAGGAAACGCTGGACAGCCTAGATAGCATATGTTATCACCCGAGGAACGAACAAGAGGAAAATGAATGTCAAACCTGTGGAAATCCCGGAGTCAATTTCGATAGCTCCAGCAAATGTTTGAAACAGACTGTTTCTAATAACCGAACAAAGGCACGTTTTGCCGCAGACTGATGAGGTGCCGAGTCAAGTCAACACAAGTAGGACCGTTCATCAAAGTTCATTACACAATCACCATTCGCTCCAGTGCCATAATTTCTTGCAATAGTTTGCAGACACGGTCAAAGAAGATACCATTCGCTGATTCGATAAAAAGAGCCGAAAAACAGTGCTTGTCTGTCAAACATTGTTAATGCCGACGACGCATGCGAAAGAGAGTATCGCCTCCCTCGACAACTTAACTCGTTACTGCTCGTGCCAGAAACCTCGCAATACCCACCAACACGCCCGTGTTCATATTCTTAGTTCGGAATAAAGCTGTATACCTCGTCGCATCCATCAAGTCTCGGAACGCGTCCAGGAACTCCAATGGCAGAACGAAAGCAGCTGAAGCAAGGTATCGGAAAGAGGCAGCGCCAAGGTTTTGGTATGGCTCGCGCCTCTCTTCATCAGGTGAGAAGAGCGTGTCAAGGATATGCCGTACGTGGGAACGAAACAGAAATCCGCGCGAGTCTGTTATGAAGTAGAGTTTGAAAATTGCACGCTCAAGAATTTATGCTGCACCAAACCTGATAATTCCTCGATCATTGCCCGGCAGCAGCTGATGTCGGCAGAAAGGATCTCCAATACCTTCATGAGTCGCTCCGCTAGTTCCAAATGACTTTCATCATGTAAGGAACGATGCAATAGGACATCAATGAGTGGGTACACGGAAGGAAGAGGGGTATGCGGACTTGCGGAGAGGAAATGCAAGTATTGCAAGAAGATTTCATATTCTCGACCCAATTTGGATAATGTAGAATCTGGCACTGATGCTGCTCGGTTTATCAAGAAGAGGCGTAGTATTTTCGTGATCATCTTTCGTTTTCAGGTTAATGACACACAAGGAACAGTTGTCAAAACTTACAATGTGTCGGGAATCTTTCCTAGAAATATTCATTGTTGTCGCGGGTTCAAGCATCGGGGATTTCCTTTTGACAGTGTGGTCAATCGTGGAGGTTCCTGACTTCCCTTCGAGTTTCGTCCCATTCCCATCCTCATCCATTGCTTCACCACGGTCCACTTTGATTTCTTCCTTCAAAGGAGTAGGCATCTGCGTTTTGATAATTCCATGAAGACTTGCAGGGGCCACCTTCTTGACCCCACTTCGATTCGAGGCTAAACCGAAACCGAGCCGGTTTGCTCCAGCCATCACCCTCTGCGAAGACTCCACCACCAAATTGTTGGTTTTAGAAGCCACATGGTTGTTGGGTCCGATGCCGGATCCGACAGTTCCGGCAACCTCAGCCTCTAGCTTTTCCACGGTTTTCAGTGCAGTCCTGCGGCCTTGCTCGGCCTTTGTCAATTCTTGTTCTGTAAAGAACAATTTGTCCTGCAACTTTTCCTTTTCTCTCTCCTTTTGTCGAATCAATGCTTCTTTCTCTTGCTGGAGACTGGCCGAATGAGTTGCCTGCGCGGTTTTGAGGGAGCGTATTTCCTTATCTTTCTGTAATATATCGTGGAATTGTAACATCAAAGGACGCTTGATGGGGCACCTGTTGAGAGAATAGGGGACTGACCTCGTCGACGCGCATGCGCAAAGCAAATGTCTCTCCAACCTTTTCGTCAAACTCCTTCTTAAGTCTCATGTTTTCCGCAGCCAGTTCATCCAACTGTTTCTTGTACTAAAAACGGCGGGACGCGTACGTTGTTAGGTATTTCAGCAACTCGTGATGGGAACGGAAACACGCACCGCGAGACTGAGGCCCCCTTCACCCAGGTCCTGCGACTGGCGTGTCGAACTAGTCAGAGCCGGTAAAAGGCTGCCAACAAATGTTTGCGGACGTTGAAACTGTGCGTGAACTTGCGTCGAAGCTGCCGCCAGCTGGCTTTGACTGAACGAGTCGCGCACTACGCCAACGCTTGGTGAAGGTTGGTTTTGGCGACAGAAGCCGCCGTTCGCCGATGGAGGAAGCTGCGTTTCTCTGAAGACGCCGAACGGCAACAACGGCGCGGACATCGCATTCAGGGACGATAGCGCATCAATCTGCGCGAGGGCTGCGTCATCCAACTCAACGTCGTCATCGTCGAATTCGAACGGGTCCTCTTGAAGCATCCTGTTCAATTTCCGACCTCGTTCCTTTCCTCAGTTTAATTCCTGCTTTTCCGAGTCTCACATCAATTTCCTTTCAGTGGCATTACTATGATCAAAACAGAGAAACAAGTATTGAACGCAAAAACTCGGCTACTTGTACGTGCCCTTCCGAAACCGCCAACACCCACGCAAGACCCTTGTCAGTGCACACATCTACACGGCTGCCAATACCTGAACATAAGATAAATGCCCCATCTTGGATGCAAGCTTGATGGCCCAATTGTTGTCCACGGCAGGACCTATACGCACATCCTGCAAAAGCCTAACTTCACGTGGCCCCTTTACCGGCAGCAAATAATGCATAATTTCTCTCTGCCCTTGGATCCGCTCGCCGATCACGCAGCTACTAATCCACCACATTAACTTGATTGTTGAGACAATCCATTCGCAATGAATAACTGTTCAATACGCAAGGACGCACTCCGAGATGTTGCAGTAGAATGGCCACAACGTCTGAATGTGTGGTGGGCACGATTGCAAACTTATTGTCAGTCGCGGCATCGATTTGAGGGTCAATGAGGGTTAGGAGGAACTGCACCAGGACCAGATGGCCATAGTTGCAAACCACTCGCAGAGGATTCCCATGTTCACTCGCAGTAATCCATCTCCTCATCGCCTGTTGTGTTGGGACTTACTATTTTTTGAGTACGATGCGTTTGAGGAGGAGGAGGGATTTTGGAGGCCGTGTCGTTAGGATCCAAATTCCGCTTGGAGCAAGTTGTCGTATCTTCTACTGGCTTCGGAAATAGCGGTGTCCTCAAGAATGTGGTTATGTGCAAGTCATTGCCTAGTTAATGGTCAAGTCGAAAAGATCCTTTGCAGAAGGGCGGCAGTCTCGAGAATAGAGTCTTCGATTGTCAGCCAGACAAGATTTCGCGCCTCATATCTGGCGGCAGGATTTGCAGCGTCAGGGTAGGTGGTAACGGTACATCTTGCAGCGGGGTAACGTGATCGCTCATGTTGGAGAAGTGCAAGACGCGCTAGTGTGCGCAGGTTTGTGACCGTGACGCCGTTTGGAACACAACATCGGTGCACGCATAGTGTGCACGCGCACGTTCTCAATAAAATATTTTATTCAAGCACTTCCACCGCATCCACCTTCCTCTCCAAAATCTTCATCCCAGCCTTGGTCACAGGCACTCCAGCCTGTGTCCGTCCGGATCTTTTTGGATATTTCGTCAAACATCGCACACCTAACCTCCGCATCTGCAATCATTCGCGTCAGCGTTGCGTTAAACTGGCCGTTGTTTGAAAAGATATTTTGAGGCACACCGCGCAAGGCATCCGCTTGCCACGAGGACTGAATGGGGACTGAGAGCGCGGGAAAATGAGAATCGACGGAAGATGAGGTGGAGATGGCGCAAGGACTCGCCGAGAGGGCTGAGGCTCCGGTCGCGAGGCGGTGCGCTGCGAGTGCCACGGGGACGCGTGCAGCTACAATCTTGCGATGTTGTTCGATAACCTCGGGTTTCAATCTGTCATCTGGTAGAATAATGTTGCTAAGAATTCGGGCAGTGATGCCGATCGGATATGACGAGCACAATGATGGTAGAGGGCTAGAGCTTTCCGGCTTCTCCAGCGCATCATCAGACACAGTTGATGCCGGTGGAGTCACATATGACGTAGTAGAAATCTGATGCTTCAGCCATTGTTGCAAAGGGGGCTGAGATTCTGAGTCCGATTCAATACCTGCAGTGATCACTGACCCTTCTCCATCCCATCCAAGCTCCACCTCACCTTCCGACCAATGCTCCAAGTCAATACTGGGAGACGATGTGTAAGAGGCTGTTCCGTCTTCATCGTCCCCGGAATCGGAGCTGGCAAGTTCCTCAGGCTGGGGGTAAAGCGAACTGGGCAAGCCAGTATCATTCTTCGAATGGCCCTTTGCTGTCAATGTGGTTTCTGCGCGTTCCACACTCTCTTCACGTGTGTGACTACGCTCCTGCAC
The DNA here is from genome assembly GCA_025201725.1 of Chytriomyces sp. MP71. Taxonomy (NCBI): domain Eukaryota; kingdom Fungi; phylum Chytridiomycota; class Chytridiomycetes; order Chytridiales; family Chytriomycetaceae; genus Chytriomyces; species Chytriomyces sp. MP71. Next base: position 38,351 of record MU614597.1, read on the forward strand.
TTTCGTTTCAGGCATCGATTCGATTTCTTTGATTTTCTCCTCGATTTCGGCCGTGTTGAGTTCGATTTCGATGGCCACCACACTTGCATCGAAACGCAGTCTCTAATCCTTCATTAGATCCTGAAAATGGTAGGATCTCGCAGCCGTGGCGCAATCCCAGTTCCCTCTACCCCAGCAAAAAATCAAATACTGGGGAAAAGCTTCTGCTCTTGTGGTCATGTAAAACTCCCCTCCCACGTTATTCCTTCGTCAAATGGATAAATTACAGCACCAGCGGTTTAGAGAAACCTGCTTACTCATAACTTGGATTCAGAAGAGGGAAGGTTTAATGATACAAACTACGGAATAACAAACGATATAGCATAAATCAGGTTTTGAAAATAAAGTCAAATCGTTGGCTGCCCGTGTGCTTCGTCATCGCATCGTACTCCACCTTTTCGTCTTCCGACATCCCCTTCCACATGGTCCCTCGCGTTTTGTTGAGGTGTACGTAGAGGAACTTTTGGCCAAGCCAGAGTAACAAGGCTGCCACCTCGAACGCAATTAGAACGTAGTTCCCAAAGTGGTAGCGCGGCGCGTCCCAAGGCTGATAGATCTGCGAAGCCCAAACGGCGTAAATGTTTGCGGCGCCAATCACGAGGCCCGATGCAACTGTTCGTTTGCCAATAGGACCGGTGTTTTCGGTCATCCAGGCAATGTTCATTGGGTGCGTGCTTGGGTGGCCGGAAAGGATGAGGGTAGCAAGGTAACTGCGGAATTGTTAAGTCAGTACAACAATCAAGCACCAAGGAAAACGAAGGCTCGTCACTCACAAAACGCCACGCGGAGCGCTGTCTGGAAGGAATTGCAACAACAGAATTCCAATCAGAATCCACGCATGGGAAAAGACGCCGTGGAAACCGCGCTCGCCAACCTTGTCAGAGTGAGCAGTCATGAGCGTCATGGTGATGAAACCCAAAATGTAGTTAGGAGCCGTGAGCGCATTGGAGACATAGACATTAAATCCAAAGGACTTGATGATAGAGGGCAAGTAAGTTGCATATGGCGAGCCCCAAGTGAGACCGACGGAGGTGATTATCAGGTGACCCCAGACACGATAATCCGTCAGTGCGTCCCAAACGTCCGAAAATTTAACTTTGACCTCGTAATCAAGTTTGAGCAAGTCATCTCGAACAACGCGAGTGACGGCAATGGTGGCCTGCCTTTCCGTCAACCAGTTGCCAAACAGGAGACCCTTAGTATAATAAGGGGTGCGAGGGAAGACAAAGTAGAGGAGGAAGGCAGCCAGAATTGTGATCACACCGTCAATCACAAAAAGCCAGCTCCAACCGAAGAGCCCGCTCTTGCCTCTGAGCTGCAGAATACCGGACGCCATCAGACCAGAGACAGCTGACGCAACGGATTGCACACCCCAAAACCATGACAGACGCGTTGCGAGCTCGTTACGTTTATAAAAAGTGCCCTATTAGCTTGCAAATTAGTTGAACAAGATGAGTAAATTGACAGCAACAGTTATAAACTCACCAAGTAAATCAAGGTGGCCGGAATCACGCCACCTTCTGTAAGAGCAATGAGAGCACGAAGCAAATAGTACTGGGGTGCGTTGTGGATAAATCCATGACCCGTCGTGGTAAGTCCCCATGCGAGCACGAGGAATGGGATGTACTTATGCGGGCCAAAGTACTTGCCGAGAATGGCACCAGAGAATGCTGCAATGGAGAAGAGGACAGCGTACATCGAGTTTGCGTTGTTGACCACGGCAGTGGTGAAACCAAGATCAGCAGGCAAGTTGTCAGAAATAGCATTTGAAAGATTCGTGCGATCCATATTGAGGATGAATGTGGAAAACAGCACGAAAGGCATTAGACGAAGATCCAGAATAAGGCGAACTGTAGCTTCTTCCTCGGCAGAATAGACGAGATCTTGATGATAGCCGTTGGCTGACGAACTAAACGTAACGTCGTCTCCTTTGACAGGGTCCACTGATGGGGTCAAAGTTTTAGCAGGCTCACTTGCATCGGTGCGAAGGAATTGAGTCTGCCACGCTTTGGTGAGATGGGGCTTCACGGGGCAAACCTCTGGAAGAAGAACTCACTGCTTCGTGAGCGCTAAGTTGAGGGTACGATACGCCTGTCACTTCGTGTCTTTCCTTGCTCGTCATGATTGATGTTGTCGAGAACAGGACGCATCCCGACGATTTAAAACGTTTCATGCTTGTAGACAGGATGGTACCATTGAGCTTGGACTTGATCATGCAATCGATGGTGCGGTTTGCTGTTGGAGTCTCCCCCGCATATGGTTGTAGATTTGGGTTGCGTCATATATGGGAAATCGACCGCAAGCAAGACTGGTCAATACTAATGTCTCGTAGGTCTAAGCCTATATGCTAAGCCTATCCGCTGGTATTGATATGCTTTCTATTTGCATAAAAACACAACGCTTTTCAGCATTATCGCTCTGGGGAATGTTTCCAGACGCTTTTCGATCTTCTACTTTCCAGGATACTCATTCATCTCGAAGACTTTTCACATTTAAACAATTTAAGTCCCATTGAGGCTTTGTTCAATATCATAAACTGAACTTTGCCGCTCCTGCCGGACCGGCACTTCTGCAACATTTTTTCAAGGACTTCGGGGGTTCCATATGTCGCAAAGGATGCCTGTGTAAACTTTGGATTATAGGACTTGGATTATTAAGTTAGGAGCATAGTGAAAAAGATATTGCCGGTTTATGTCTTGTTGGATGCTTGTTGACACTTCGCACCAGTTGGATTCATCCTCTTGCGCGAGGCATGACCCTTACTTCCTCCGTGTATTAGCCGATAAATTCCTGTGTCCGAGAGATTTCAATTCAGCAACTAGCAGAATCCTGGCTCTCTAGTTGTCTTTCAAGTCCGAGCATTCATACCCCCTTTCTTCCGATCGCTGTAAAATCTCCGACGAACTTTTTAGACAATCCATGAGCTCGGGAGTCTTTGGTGTCACAAGCGGGGGCTTTCGGGATCTTATCGACTTCCGATCATCATAAAAATCGTAACCCACCCACCCGAAACGGCGAGTGGCCCAAGGAACATCCGAGACATCCATGACGAGTCTACCGAACTCCCACGTGCGGCGCCGCGGCAGTGAACACTTCGTAATGGAGGACGATGCCTTTTTTCAGCCACGGTCTGCCAGCTCGGCGATTCCCATCCCGGGCTTGCATCCGCGTCGGAGCTCGGACATCACAGTGGGAGAGATTGAGACGCTGGGCCAACTGCAGTCGACCATGGCAACGTACGTGTGAAATTCGGTACTTGGAAGAGAATGACAAACGTTGGTCCACAGATTTGCGGGGTATCTTTTCAAGCTCAACTCCTCGCAAGAATGGAAGCCAAAGTATCTCATGTTGACTGAAGACTGTCGGCTTTATCTCTTCCGCGATGGAACTATTGCCAGTTCATATCCAATCACGTATATGCCTGTAACGTCCGTGTCAGGCTTCCACGATCCCCATGACGACGTCTGGATCCTCAAAGTGCATGGGGACGGGAAAACCCCAGACGGCTTCTTTGTTCGACGCCACTGGACTTTCAAGATTCCCGACGAGAACAGCTTCTGCCTGTGGATCCACAACATTAATCGAATGCTAGAACGTCAGCTTGATAGCCCATCATCCCGCTTTGAACCTCACTTTGAAGACGCGGGCGAATCGCCACCATACTTGCCCAGGATCGAGTCCTATGCCTCCCTCCATTCCGACGGTGGACGAAGTCTCGGGAGCCTGGAGCGTGAAAAGCGGGACGTCGAAATGCGCGTCAAGTGGCAAGAGTACTTGTTGCAGATTCAACAAGAAAATAACGACAAGCTCCGGGAGCGTCGAGCAGCTGAGGCGGCAGCGTTGGCTGAGTTTGAGGAGTCCAAGTCCTTGCGCGGAGTTGCATTGGTTGCCAAGGCCCCGGGACCCATCGGGAGTCGCGGTGGGCCATCCGTCTCGACCCAAAAGGCGACGCCATTGCTCGTTCGCGCCACAAGCCTACCTGCCGTTGCAAAAGGGTCCCGCGGCGGACCTAGAATATCTTAAATCAAGTTTGTACAAAAGCACCTGAATCGTAATTTGAATCTTTAATTCATGAGTAAAAGAGTGGTTTACCAAGGCTGTGTCTAATAATATATCGGGGTGGTTGAAGCATAGTGTGTCTGTGTCCCGCTGTGCGTTACGGGACTCTCAACTCGTTCACTGCTTGAATCCTTTGATTGAAGGTCAAGTGGACCATCTTTTCGCCAGTTCGCTGACGCTTCTCTGCGATCATTTGAAGAGGAAGGTTGTCGCGCCATCATCCCCGCGCTCCCGTCAAGAATCACGATATGATCTTGAAAATGCACGTGCGCGTGTGCGGCGGGTCCAGACGCCGTCGTCGGCGTCGTTGGGGTCCTGAATTGGCGGCCAGTGGCACTACCGTTCCGAGAACCGTTCCGTGACATGTGCGGTATTTCAGGCGCATCCTCTGCAGCCGCAAACGCCGAATCTTCTCGGGGTGGTCTGGGCCGTGACCTGGAACGCGATTCTTGCCGCCGAAGGATCGCATTTTCGCGGTCAGACAAAACGCTACCGTCAGTCGGGGACCGAATGCGACTGCGCGGTATGCCTGGACTGGTCAGAAATGTGGGCGATGGACTGGGGAAGGATGCTGGGCTTGGGTATGATTCAACCGACGCCTCTGAGGGTTGTCGGCGGTGGCTGGAGCTGGTCACGACACGCTCAGGACGACGCACTTGGCTGGTGGTTGATGTTGGGAGTACTTTTCTGAAGCTATCCAACCAAAGTTGATAGGCATGGCGGTCGCGACACTGGAGGATCCAATCCTCCTCGGCGCTCGTCAAGGTCAATATCCACGCATTGAAAAGTTTGTCAAACATTCCTGCGCAACGCGTTACTTGGGCAAACGAAGCTGGCACTTCGGAGAGATTGTTGGACCGGAAAGCAAAGATGCGCGCGTCTGCGGCGAGAACGATGAAGAATTCATTCCATTGGGGTTCCATATCTGCTGTACTGGTAAGTTTGTGTGAAAACCCCATCATACTGTATTGAGCTTGACGTTAATTATTTGGTTTGATTTCACGGTTGAAAAAACGTACTTGGGATGGCCATTCAGGAGAGATTCCAAAGTTGTCCCAACCTGGTGGTGAGTGCGCAGTTGCACAGGTTCACCTTGAGCTGCATTGTGCGGCCTTTGAGTAAGTGGTTTTTGATGTGCCTCAATTTGTTCTGCCAGAAGTCTATCAGATCTTGTCGACAAGAAGCCCATGTAAGGTCACCAATCTCGTCAGCAATAGATTCCAACAACCCATCCAGCATGTCAAACGTTGTCGCTGTGTCCGTTTTCACTGAAATGTCGCCTGAAGCTTTTGAGTCCATGGGAAGCTTTTGTACAGGCGTTATTCAAAGCTGGTGACGGGGAAAGAACTGAGATCAATGTCCTTGGCGATGTTTGCTTTTGCAGATGCAAGGTGGTTAATGCAATTGCTGTCGCGCGCAGTCCGCCCGAGCGAAAGCTGGTGCTGTTGATTGAAACTTCACAAATCAGATATGAGTGGCCACGAGATCTCCATCCATTGGGAAGCATGAGAATCAATCAATTCATTGCTCCTGAGTTACATGGAAAGAAATTACATATTCAGAAAGAGATTCAAGAACATCCGTTTTGGCGCCTTCGCTGCCTTCAGGTTCTGCCGGTTAAGAATTACGCTTAAAACCCCCAAAGTGTATGATTCATCATGTTGGAGAGCTTATCCGGCGATTTGTTTGAAGCTGCCTTCTCTTGACTTCCAGCAAGTTTTCTAAGCTCGTTTACAAATGTGGTTGGTAACCCCGATATTGAAACATTCATCATTCATTCGTCATTCGGCAATTCATCGACCAACGAGCGCGTAACCATTAGCATTTCCTTTTTTTTTCAGTTAAGCTACTCTAAAAAAGCAACAAAGCGTATGATAATATATGGTGTTGGTTCTATTCGTGAAATTCCTACCCTCCTTCCTCTGCGGAACACTGCTCTCCGCCAACGAATGCTGTCCCGTGCCCTTGCGCGCATGTCTCGCCGTCTCTTAAAGAAGGCGCGCACGGGACTCTGCATCTTCCCACATCCTACTCCTCATTCAACCTTTTAGTCCACCTTCAACAATACAGAAGCCCATGATGAAATGGAAAGCTAATTTACTACACTAACGAAAAAGGGTAATAGGCTACTTAAACCTAAAAAACTAGTACAGAAATTGGAAGAAAAATAACGGGTGTTTAGAACATGTCCATGTTAGTCATGAGTGGCGGCCGTCTCGACGGCTTCCTCAACGCCGGCGAAGTTGGGGCAGGCGGCGGCGTCGACGTTTTCCTCGATGCCACAGCCACCCGCGCCTCCTGCTCCACCCGCATCAGTTCGGCTTGCTCTTTCCGGGCGGCAAACTGCTCCACCGCCATCCTCTGCTGCTCCACATACTTAGCATGCATTGCCTTCATCTGCGCCTCCCGTTCCTCCGTATTGACGGTCCGCGCCACCTGGCCCGGCCGCGCAAAGGCGGAGGCGTTGCTGTAGGTGCTCTTGGCCGGACTTCCCCCGTTCCCAGAGGCCGAGAGCTCGCCCGCACTCTCGCAGGACGCGCCGTGAAGAGAGTCGCTGTAGATGCGCCCCGAAACGCTCATTCTGCGACTGCGCTGGATGGGGACGACGAAGGCAGCGGGCGGGGATGCGCTCATGGGTACGAGTTCTTGCTGCTGCTGCTGTTGTTGCTGATCGAGGATGCTGGCAACGGCGGCGTGCCAGGATTTCAGGGTTGATTCGGCATCGAAGCGGAAGAGCCAGTTGCGCTTCATGGGAGCGCCCTCAGGCGAGATGCCATCACCGGTCACGTTGAGAATCCATGAGCCTTCATCCGCGTCAAAGTAGTGCATACATTGAGTGACTGGCAGGTAGGTCAAGGGGATCGCTGTGGGCTGCGAAGTGGGCCGAAACAGGTACAGTGTCGCATCGTCAGACAGAATCACACAGCGTTCGGTCCATCGTGGGACAGGTTGTAATTGAAGCTTCAACAGATTTCCAGAGATTCTGAATCAGAACAAGGTGATAAGAAATTTAATTCATGACGTCATTATGCAGAGTTCTCGGTGGCGACAATAAGAGGAAAGAAACGAAGGGAGGACTTACGTTGATCCTGTATTCTGCAGGTACTCGAGTGTGAGAGGGGTGTCGAAGCCAGTCTCGAAGGTTCTGGGCGTAACAGCTTCGGAATTGCGACGGGACACGCTGCGGGATCTGCGAGAGACGAAAGAGTTTGACGAGTACGCTGACCCACGCGGGAAGAATGCGGTGTCGACTGCGAGCGAAGCGGGATCAGAATGCGGTGGGTCGAAGTCGTTCAAACTCTGAAGTAGCGACTCAAGCTTCCTCGACGAGCTCATGCTCACGCTTACGGCAGAGTCTTGCCGCGCAACGCCGGAGGAGGAGTAGGAGGAGGAGGTTGTGGTGGTGCTCGGGCGGGGCTGCGACATTGTTGCAGCTGGATGGGTTGCAGTTTGGTGATTTTTTCTGTGAGGGGCCGTGCCATGCTTCACGGAGAGCCGCCACCGATTGATTAAACCAATTTGCAACTATGAACCAAACTATTTACACCACGGAACTATACTGTCACAGCCATACAGGCGCGGCCGCAGAGGCTGCTGCGAATACGATCGCGTGCGCGCGTCCTATATCGGCAAACTTACGACCGCGAGAAGCACCTCCTTCATACGCTGGATGGCCTTCACTGCATGGCATCGTTCGACGCGATTGAAGACCGAGGACCGCCACACAATCAGCCAAAAATCCGTGAAAGCCCGCAGCACAAACGCTTTGCGGCACGGTGGCCAAGGCTTGAAGTTGGCCCCCGACTTCGTAAGTCGACATCCTAGGAACTGCTATAAAGTTTGAATAGGGCACCCGCAGGACATGCTGTCTGTTCAGGGAATTTCTTCGAACATTTAGATATCTTACACAATATCGAAATACAGATTGATGCAGTATGCACGAAAGGGGGGCAGCGACTAAATTAATTCCATCTTGGTGTGTGAAAGTTGTGGCATCATAGATTCGGGACTGCATCACCACTACTGCAACTCGCTCAAAGCTTTTTTATTCTTTACCGGTGAAAAACCGACATTATGAATTATGTATTAATAAGGATTCAACGCACGCACACGCCTTACGTCCCTCCTGCCAATCAGAGTCGCGTCATGACGTATCCTGGAATTTTGCCCAGGTTTGAGACAATCGTCCCGGATCCAGTCCAGTCTGCATGCTGATGGGCTATACGACAACAATGGATGAATTATCCCTTAACACTTCTTTAATTGCTTTTTTCATTAGGTTTCATATTTACATAAACAAAAACAAGCTTATTCATCAACAGTATTTAGCCTCATACTTCTCTAAACACGATAAGATTGGTTGTGATGCAAATGCAGAGAAAGTCTCTCGGCAGTGAGAGAGTGTAGGTGAACTAAGTGGTTCGATATTTGACAAAATATTACATCCACCTTGGACAGAAGGAATAGAAAATCACCCCCACCATCTTAAATGTTGACAAAGGAAGCGGCAATCTTTGCCTGCGTCTTCTTCTTCATCTTCTCCACCTTCAACACTTCCTTCCTCTCCGCCTCCGTACGAGCCTGCTCGTCAGCCAACCGTACCCGATCCTGTTGCAATGCAAGCTCCCCTATCTGAACCCGCACAGACTCCTCCTCCTCCCTCCTAAACGCAGCCTCCGCGCGGATACGCTCCATGTCCGCTTTCTGCATATTCAAATATGCCGCATGCATGGCGCGCGCCGCGTTCGAGCGCTCCGAGGACACGCTGCGCGCCGCGCCCCACGCGTCCGACGCGATCGAGTTGGACCGCGACAAGAGCGGGGGCCGCCCTTTGCTCAGAGAACGCGCGAGGGCCACGTATCCGGACGTATCCGTTGAGGCACCGCCAGAGACGCTGTTGCTGCTGATGCTGCTGCGGGCAAGCGAGGCGGACCGAGCGAGGCGGGTATAAGGAGATTGGCCGAGGAGGCTTTGTATGCTGTTGACCCATTGCGAGAGGGAGGCTTGATCTCTGCATCGGAGGATCCAGGTTCGTTTTACGATGGTGGAAAAGTCTTCACTTAGGCCGTCTCCGGTGAGATGGAGGCAGTAGGCGTCCGAATCCACGTCGAAAGAGCCAGAGCAAGTCTTGGAATATAGAAACATCAGTATCATGTGATCATTTTAGACAAACGTGACGCATACCGAGATGGGAAGAAAGGTGAGAGGTGTGGCTGCGGGGTTTACGTTATTTTTAAATAAGTACAGTCGCGCATCGTCTGCTAGAACGAAAAAGCGGAGTTTCCAGATATCTGAGTCCATGTGTCCGTTGCGTTTGAAGAGGTGGTCCGACATTCTTTTTGTTCGGGGTTTCAAATCAAGTTTTAGTCTTTTCTTGAGTAATGTGCTGCACGACTCACACACTGCGAGATTCCAGCAATCCTTCAAGTGTCGCAGTGGCGTGGGTGGCGACAGGCGACGAAGCATCGCCCGCCAACGCAGCGTGCGCGAATCTCGGCGACAGGGCTGCCGACACGTCGGACGCGACGGAGCGAGCGCGCCGCACGCCACCGAACGGTGTTTCGTCTGCGCTTGCCGACACTGATGCCGAGTTCGAGTTTGACGGCGAACGGTAGTTTGTTTCGTTGAGCGAAGAGAGCGACGAGAGTAGCTGTCCGAGCTGGTCGCCGCTCGATGCGAGTGTCACGCCGCTATCCGTGCGTTCGTGGTGGTGAACCAAGGTCGTGTCGATTGCAGGCAGGAGGAGGCTCATTTGGCGGGGCGGCTGTGTTTTCTGATGGGATTTCTACCAGCCAGCCAGTCATCACCCCACGAGGGAGCGGGGGGTGGCACTCAAGCCCAGAAATATGAACAATTTTTCAAAGAAAACTTCAAAAATTACCAATTTTTGGGCATTGGTGAAGCAGCCCAGTTGCCGTTCCTCGCGTCTTCTCTTATATCCGCGTTTGTGCCATTATTGAATTGTATTTTATAAGAAGCTATCAGCGAACAAGAAATTCCCAACGAAAGTTATAAGAAGATGCCGGTCATGGACTGGAACGCAAACGCATTGCCCTGAAGCTCCGTGAATAACTCGCTGGTCTTTGCCGAGACCTCAGGTTTTTTTAACGAAACTGATGACTTGGACCGTGCCACCACTTTCGACCTCTCGCCTCCATCGCATTGTGCACGTGCGCGCTCTTCCGCCGCCCGCTTCAACAATGCTAGATTCTCCGCGGCCATCTTTTGCACTTCCAGATACTCCAGATACTGCTTGCGCTGACGCTCTTGCTGCAAATCAACAGACCCACGCGCACTCACATCTCCCAAGCTGCTCGTAGACCAATTGCGCACCCCAACAAACTTAGGTGGCTGGTCCGCCGACAAGCTCTGCGACCGCGAGCTTCTGCGGAATTCAGCTAACGACGGAGGGTTCCCGCCCCCGCCGCTGAAACCGGACGCGAACGCGCGTGTGGAACGGATCAGGTTCCGACGCAGAGCATCGCTCCAGCGCATGAAGGACGACTCGTCCGGACATGCGAGCGTCCAGTTTCTTTTGCTGCTGAATCCGTCGCGGCCTGGCGCGATGGAACTCTGTACGCGAAGGATGTGTTGCGGGTTGGATGGATCGCTCTCATCCAAGAAAGGCTGGCATGCGCTCAGGGACAAGGAGGAGAGGGGAAAGGATTCACTTTCTGGGTTGACCGGGAACAGATGCAAGATGCCGTCGGTGCCCAGCACAACGAAGTGCGGTTCCCATTGATCAGAGGCAACCGTTGCTAGTGCATTAAGTTTGCATAGAACTCCGCTCAGTCTGTTTACAACCAAAAATAAGGGGAATTGCGGAGACCTTTCCACTACTAAAAGTGTGGGCACTCACACCGCTGAGGTCAGAATGCTGCTTAAAGTGGTTGCGTCTGGTTCCGGATTATGAGCAGACATAACTGGAGTAACTGGATTGGATGGTCCGAGGCTCCAGTTTGATGCCGTGCTAATGGTGCTCACAGACCTGGCTGTGAGCTCTGGGTCACCAGCTTCTTGGTCAGCATTCAGTTGGAGCTGTTCCAATGACTGCAAAAGCGATTCCAGCTTATCGGCAGGGGAGGGACTGGTGGACATGTTTCTTTGATTGAAAGAAATGAGAAATTATTTTGCTGGGGTGCAAATTGCGGGGTAGTGCCGGTGGCGCCGCGTAACACAATTGAAGCATCCAAATGGGACAGGAAGGAGGGAACAGAAATAGGCCCTTACTATTTAAAGAAAGCAGAGACTGAAAGGAAATACAGACACAGCAACGTCTGAAGACCGCGAACTCATGAAAAAAACACTCTCCACCTCAATCTTCTTCGCTCTCCCTCAAAACAGAATTTCTTTTCCGGCGCAGTGCAGCTCTCCTATTTTGAAAGCTGATGCGAGGTTAGGCCTCATTGGAAGCGATCTAGGAGGGCCAATGAACTCACAAGTATTGAACGTGCCTTAAGCTCTTGCCTACCTTGCGTGCCGCTTTCTGAAGTACCTCCGTGGGCGGCTTGTCATCTTGATCAAAGATCTCAATCAGGTATCGTCGGTTCGCCGAGGAGAGCTTGACCTTCTTGGAAGTCTCACAGTCGATTTCAGGGAGGTCCGACAGTAACGGTAACAGTTCGCGCTGCAAAAGGTTGGATGTGTTGGTCTGAGGAGCGGCGGGCTGCAAATTTGGTGAGAAAGGAGATGACAAGTGGCCAAAAGGCGAAAGGAGCGGAAATTCCAAGGGGCACATGGCTTGACTACTTGGGCCCTCGACATTGCTGTGAATGAGGTTTCCGAATATGTCCGTGTCGGGTCCGATTGGTCTCGGGGAAAACAGTGGGTACGATGACATAATGGGCGGCGCCGGTGATTCAGATGTCGACGATGCCGCAGACAGGGGAGGCACCGTGACTGAGTTAGATCCCGGATCTATGCCTGACTCGTTCGGCTGTACTGCGGACTGTGTGTCTGCAGTAGCACGCGTCAATATATCAATTGGCAGGGGAAGCACGCCATCAACGGAGGCAAGAGAGGACGGCAAGTCCCCATTGTTACGAAGCCGCTCGCGCAAGAGGAGCTCTGTCAGCGCGAGGGTGTACTGCACGAGACTGGGATTGACGCTTTGGGTAACTGTGGCACTGTTGGTGGCGGCAGTCGGTTCGGTTCTCACAAGCGGCAACTTGCTGCTTCCGAAAAGGTCGGGGTTGAATTCCATTGCGTCGGCGCGAAAGAGGGAATGGTAGAGTAGGCGCAAGGTGGTACTTAGAAGCTTAAGGCTCAACCGCTTTAGGGTTTGTCACGCAATTCGTTGAGCAGATATTGCGTCTTCGGATTGCGACTCCACCCAAAACCATCGACCACCAAAGATCACGTCAAAAGTACAAGCTGCTGGATTTGATAGATCTCAAAAAATAGTAGAAATCCCAGGCTTATATCCCTAGGCGTTTTTACTGATTCCAACGGACTTCAACCCTCCCAGACGAGAAAAGGTCCTTCAACTTTTTCAGCGGAGCACGACAGGATGGCTAAATGCATTCATGACACAATGAACCGTTTTTAGTCCTTTATCGGATTACAGATAACAAACGGACAATGATCCAACGATTTCATTGACCGCACTTAGACGAACCTTCACGTTATCGGTTGGTTAGGTGGACTGGGACAAAATAGTATGGAATTGGAACAAAAATACATCGGCCAAGGACAACATATACTCGGAAGAAATGTCCGCAAGCCTGCGTGACAGAAGCTAGCAAGGACCGTGCACGACGAAACCAGGGCACACTGAGATATCAACGTCCTCCAGGCTCTTTCGCGTGTTTGAAGTACTGGCCAGAGTACGAATAAAGCGAGGTGGGCATTCGGATGAGGTTGATGACAAATCAAATCCAATAACAAAGTAGAACTGAAAAATGCAGAACAAGCGTTATGAATTCAGGGCAACATCATATCCCCATCTTGAATAGTAGCTTGATGACGAACGTGGAGGGAATGTCGTATCAGAGGCAGGTTGTGCAGACAACACCCCAACCGCGGACTTGGACCTCTTTAATGGAATGAAGGCGCTTAAGAGTGTCGTCGTTGTCGCTTTATACGACAAACTTGGTGAAGTGCCAACTGGTCCATCAATGTTACTCGAAACGATACTTTGAGTTTCTAAGTCCTGAGTCTCCACTCCGATTCTCTCAAGTTCTATCCGTTCGCGTTCCTCCCTCTCCTGTCCCATTTGCTCTATTCTCTGTCTCTCCTCTGCCGCTTTTTTGAGTATCAACGAATTGGCACTCGCCAGCTGCTGCACGGCACTCAAATCCCGTCCCCTCAGACCCACATCACTCGACTGCTTCCCCAAGCGGCTACCATTCGTATCCGTTGGTGATGTTGGGGACGTTAATGGCGATGGCAGAACCACGCCACCACTCTCTATTACCAAACCTTCGTGACGTGGCAGGCGAGGCACACTGTGAATCGACAAACTACGAGATCGCGTCTGCCGCTCCCTGACACGCAAAATAGCATTGATACTGCGTGTGAAGGCCACAAGCGTCGGCTCGTCTGGGCACTTGAGGGTCCAGGTGCGTTTGGTATTGCCTCCAGAAGGAGAGGGGTGATCGCGTGCACTGCTGACCCGCAGAATGTAGCTGTTTTCGGATGAATCGTGAAATCCTTGGACTTGGGCTACGTGGAGGACCGAGAGTGGGGATGATGTTGGGTTTGCGGGGTATTGGAAAGCATGGAGGGCGGCTTGCTGGTCAAGGACAACGTGGCGCAGCTTCCATCGAGTTGCGTCCGAGTCTGCGAGAGCATTCAACTTGTGGAGGTTACCCGAGACACTGTTGGTGTCGATTGGTTTCAGTATGCAAAGCATTCGCTCCGCTGAATAATATAATATTTTCACGTTGATTGGGAAGCCTGTAGCTGAGCCAGCGTTACGGTGGTGCGTATTGGCAATGGAGATGCAGTTGTCATCCCAGAGGGCGGCGTTGGCGTTGGAGTCGGCGGCGCGAGCTCCGACGAGGCGAGGCTGCGCGAGAGCGAGAGAGACGAAGAGGACACACTGCGCGATGACGTTGTCAGGCGGAGGTAGGCGTCCATGTCGTTGCTTCCTTCGTTGGTTCGTTGGTTGAGTGGCCAAACAAGATTGGGGGAAATTGGATGGGGAATGGAACCCCACCGACACCTGGAGATCGAAATCCTGGGCTCCGGGACGGCATGATTCCACGCGAAATACATATAATCAGGACAAAGAAAGAAAGATAGGCACACACAATTCACACCAGCATCTAGACTGTCATCTTCAACGCCCCGAAAATACAACAGGATTCAACGCCATTGCCGGACCCGCAAACAAAAGCGGATTGCTCGCGGTGGACTTTTTGCGGGCAGCATCCCTCGCCCGAATCTCCTCCCGCTTTGCGGCTTTAGCAGCCTCTACTTTCCTCATCTCCTCTTCCTCGCTGACACGTCTTGCTTGCGCGGCCGCCAATTGCTCAGCCTCCCGACGCTCACCCTGCTCTCGTTGAATCCGGTCCACCATAGCGAGATATTCCTGATGCTTTAGCCGCATCACTCGTTCGCGGTCTTCGCTCATGTTTGAAGAAGTGAGTGGGTACTTGATGTTGCTACTTGTCCGGATCGGGGCTGAGGGCGGGCTCATGGGAGGTGGCGTTTGCGGTATGCCAACACCATCGATAATAACACGCTGAAAATCGAGGCTCTCACCGTTTGGAGATACGGCGTCGGAACACGCGCTTACTTCGCTGCAAGTGCGATGTGGTTGCATCACACGCGAGACAGAGGTACTGCGGCCCTTGCGCGGCGAGGGAAATTGCCAAGAAGGAGTGCTGATTGACGAGGAGGCGGTGAAGGGAGGTTCAAGTTCAGAGTCGATACTTCCGGAACGGCTCTCGTTGAGAAAACGGATCCAGAGAGTTGCAACGGATTCTGTGAGAATGAACGCTAAACCGAAGTTTCTAACTGCTAAGACTCTTACCATCTGCGCAACGCAATGTCCAATTGCGATCGATAACGGCTCCTTCGTCCTCAGGCGATATGCCAGTTCCATGCACCTTGAGAATCCAACTACTGTCATAATCTTGGTAGACGGTGCAGCTTACAACAGGCAGAACAGAAGTTGGTGCCGTGTCAATCTGTGGGTTAGGTTCGAAAAGGTAAAGTTTCGATCCGACCAGGACGAAGAAGCATTCCTTCCAAACTTGAGGGGAAGGCATAAAAGTAAGAAGATTTCCAGAGATTCTGTGGGTACAATTCGGTAAGTTCATGGGTGAGAGACACAGGTGGAGCGCCGTTTTCAAAAATTCTCCAATTTGAGGCAGGGGGGATGAGCCCCGGCATGTCACGTGAGGTTCGCACATCCTCCCACAGGATGCTTCCAAGACCAATCATACTCACAATTGTGAAGACATCAACATCCCTAGCGTGATATCTTCGCATGAATGGTCAAAGTACGAGCACTCGCTTTTGTTGATCGACGTATTGTCTGCGCGAATCACACCGATTGACCTGGACCGCATCGGTGGGTATCTTTCAGACGAGTATGGATCAGAGAAGGGGTCGCTTGCAGAATGGCGTGAAGCCGAGGTGAACTCGCTCATGTCAATGGCTTCCATGAGGAATGCAAGCTTGTCGACACCACCGTTGGGGCTTTTAGTCGGGGATGATGGGCTGATCGGGAATGGCTCTCGCATCGTGTCGTGATTGTGGGGAAGATTCTGAGCTCGATGCGGGGGCAGGTTCTTGCTCTTCCTCTGACAAAAATGTGAAAGCAGCATTGTGTCTGACAGCCGCCCACCATCAATATTTTGGAATAGGAAATGAAAAAGCGGCAGAGTAAATATTAAGGTTTGACTACTGGCCATGAAATAGCATGCTCCTTGTGGGGGAAAGCGCGAGGACGATGACCAGTCAAAGTATTGACAAGAAGGCTGAGGTTGTTAGCAATCACACATAAAGAGGAAGCAAGAAAAAGAGTGAAACAATGCAGGAAAGGGTTGGCAAAACAGATTTCCCTTCGTTTCCTTTTGATTGAAGTTCAAGCCAATGGACCTTCTAACCCTTCGCAACAGCGCTTCCACTACTGAGAGCGCGCAACGACTAAGCGCAGCCACTTCCGGAAGTGCAGTCAGTGCGGATGTCAACCTCGCGCTTCTGGACGACCTGATCAACTCGATTGACTCGGAATTTGGTTAGTGCCGAACCAGCCAATTTAGGGAGCTCACTCCCGGAACGAACAGACTTGAGTGCCGGCGCCACAATAGAACCTTCACTTCTCACATCCATGGAAGATACCTTCAGCGTTTTGCAAGCAAAGCGACCACTGTGAGTGCTTCATTGGGCGTATAAGTGACTTACGTTATAAAAAGGATGTCGGGTGTCATGCTCAAACTCAACTCAACCACCGATCAAAGTTGGAAACAACGCCATTTCCTACTATCAACTGACGGGAAGCTCTTTCTCTTCAAATTTAATCCATCCTCGGACTCCCTACCTATCACATACCTCCCCATAGAAAGCTGTTCCGCAATGTCCAACCCAGTGTACAAGACTTATATACTTCATGTGGTTGGACGCGGTGTTACTGCGCAAGGGAGGTTGGAAAAGCGAAGTTGGACCTTGAAACTCTCCAGCAGTCGCGAAATGAAGGTCTGGGAGGAAGCCATCAACAGCTATGCCAATCCGCATGCACACGGGGGAATCGGTCTTGCACGTAGCATGTCCGACAGGACCACCCGCAAATACGGAACCTTGCCTCTCAATTTTCGAGCGCAGTCCACCAATGCGACAAGCGAAAGCACACCCCACGACACAACGCAGAATGACGACGACGTTCACGCGGCTGCTATTTTTCCGAGTGTACACAAGAGCAAATCAAGCCACGCCCTATTGCGACGCAACTGGTCGGATGGAGGGGAATCTCGCGGTCGTCGCGTCTCGGAGGCACAGGTGCAGACGAAGATTAAGAATTTCGAGATGCCGGCGGCTGCGACTCTCAATGATGGTCACGACATACTACTGAAGCGGTTACTGGAACGGAAGGCAAGCGAGCATGCAGAGGTCAAGGCGATTGCGGAGAGAGAACAGCAAAATTTGCGAGCTGCGGCAGAGGCCCAAAGGAAAAAAAATGCGGCGTTAGAAAAAGCTCTTCAAATGGCATCCCTGCCCCCCTTCACAACGCGAATGTGATGTACGTACCCATAAACCCCCCGATGTGCTGCCCCTCTCTTTTCCTTCACAGAAAAGCATAGCACTGTTTTTCACTTTTATTTGCTTCCCATTGCGGCTCCTATTGAAAATATATATGTTCCGCGATTACCAATCAGATTGCGAGAAAATGACAGTAAGAGAAAAAAAGATGCCAAAAATGACGAAGACCAAGAAGCACACGCTCAGCAGGCAGCGAATCCCGCTCCAGCTGCTTCATCATCAACTCAGCCATTGGCATCAAAAAAGGCCAAGATTGGTTGGTTCCTTGTTGTTTTTGAATTCAACCCACGACTCACACGAGCATTAAATCCATTGCAGCGTCTCCTCGATCGTCGTCCTCTTCCACCACTTCAGCATCTTCTTCTACCACTCATGTTATTGGCAAGCTGTTCAAACATATGTCCAACAACAAAATATTTGATGACTCTTTGACCACAATCATTGATCCTCCATATGAAAGTTGGATGCAGAATGTTGTATACACTGAAAAGAAGGACTTGATTGAACTTGTTCATTTTGCTGAATGAGAGCATGTGGTTTACAAAACCAAAACCAACAATGGCAAGTTTGTTCGATTAGAATACAAGTTGACTATTGAATTGAATGAAGATTATATCTTAAGTATAATATATTTCTTTTAAGCATATATCTTTATATCTTTTTATTTTACCTTTCACAAAAAAGCAAAGACATTATGATATGCTATGGTGATTCCTTTCAGGAATCAAAACTTGATTATGTTGGCTCTTGAAACATTTTAGATTTACATGTCAGAAGATTAAGTTGAAAGTACTTTTAATAGAAATGTCAAAGATGTTTTTTTCAATTACAAGAAATGGGTGATTGTAGACACATTTAACAAGCCACAACCTGGAGCAGATTTCAAGAGTTTTGATATTCAGAAATGCCATACAGCATGTTTGAGTATAAAAAGAATACTTCAGATTAGTGTGTGTTTGGCATATTTGATGAAATCAAGCCTTATTCTGGCAAGCTACATCCTGGATTCTTTTATGTTATAACAGAAAACACATTTCTGTTATGAGGCAATGGATGGAATAGTGTTCTAATACTGAAATATTGTAAATCAGTAGGTATTCCATATGATATTGTGTATGAGATTATTCTTTCCAATACATTAAAATCAGATTATTTCAATCAGTTTGTTGACCAATTTTATAGCAAATGTGGTGATTCATCAAAACTGAGAACTACTTTATTGGTTGCTTGAAAAAGTGATCAACAGAAACACAAAAGGATCTTTTCACAATGAGCGTGAATGATGTAACTCGAGCATTCTTTTCGCACGAAAACACAGTCTACTCAACGATGAGTGACAGCTTGTTAAGAAACTCACAAAGACCAAAACAGTAAAGCATTTCAATACAATTCCAATCTGCTGGCAAGATTAACAACAACAACATGTTATTACATCAATTGGCAATGAAAATGGGGTTACAATTGTTCAATTGAAGACTGACAGTGTTGTAGTGGAAGATGGCAATGATGTAGAATGGAAGCCAGGCTTTTGGAAATTACAGAAGAGAGAAGCTGCCAGATAAATGGAAGGTTAATAAATTTACAAATTAGTCCCAGTAAGAATTGTAAGGTGAAAGCTCTCTGTTGGAATTTAAATGATCATCTTGAAGAATGCCAGTATGCGAATGTCAAATGTCCTTTCTGCGATAAGATGATTTCAATATCATCCATACAGTCGCATTTTCATCGAAAATGAACGCAATCGTGATCAAACAAGACGATGAATTTCAATCTAATTTGCTTGTTCTTGGTTATGAAGAAATCGATAAGGAGACAGCAATGATTGTTGATGCAGACGTTGTGTTGTTGAGGAAAGTCGATTCAAAATGGCTCATGTGTTCTTTGGCAGAAAGCGCAACGAAAATGATTATGGTGACGACATCAAAGAGATCACCTGAAACAATCTCACGATTCGAACTGTTCACCATAAGTGCCAGACCAACTTGAGAAGAGTTTCTCGGGCACGTCAATCTCAACTGCTTCCTACGAACCAAAATAAGGAACACCCAGTTAATTTTTCCTTTTCATCCACTTTATAGATGTGGTTGTTTCGCGGATCTTTATAAATGATTCCCATTGGAAGAGTCTTTACGAATTTGGATTGAACGCTTGTGGACGGAACAACACACTTCATTTAGGTTTCATATTAACCAAAATAATAAGTTTTTTGGAATAAACGTTGAATTGGATGAAAATAATGGTTTTGTATTTCGTTGTTTCGTTTTTTACAGCACCCGTGTAATTTTTCTCACAATCTGATTGGTCCATTGTTTTGTTCACGACTGTGAACAGGCATTTGTGCACAAACAATCAAATATGATAGTTTTTATTAGTCGTCGCAGTGGAGACAGTGACAATTTAAAATCAGTAGTGCACTTTCCCGTGAGGGAAGAGTGTGGGGCGTGACATCGAAGGGTTTGAAAAGAGAGTGCCATTTGAAAGTTGCCTCTCATGCGGGAAGTATAATTACCAGTCCGAAGTAAGCAACGAACTCGAAGCCGAGACAGGTCACCCCAAAAAACTTCTAGTCGACCTCATTGCCTCAGGCAGCCGCCGTTAGATAGATTAATAAGAAGGGGATTACCCGCAATGCGCGTCTGAGTAACCTATGCGCGTCGTTGGCGGCAACCCAAAGTCGGTCGGTGGACGAAGAAATTTTTCATTGCGAGTGAGAGGCAGGAAAGTGGAAAGTGGGGGGAAATTGGTCAGACACGAGTTGGGTCACGCCGCAGTCTTCTCGAGCACACGAGCCACGGACGCAGTCTTGCCACGATGATTCGGTCTGCGAGCGACTCGTCGTTGAGAATCCAGACGGTCAACCTGGGAGTGTCAGCCTTTCCTCCCAACGCGCCCTCCAACACGGACGCTTCGCTGCTGACTACGAATCTCGCCACGTTGCAACGCGCGCTTCCCAAGCCAACGTAAGTACATTCTGTTGCTTTCAGCAGTATCTGAACGTTTTGCAGGATCGAGGGCTTCGTGCTGCGTCTGCAGCTAGGCGCGGATCAATTGCCTCCCAATTGGAAGCAACGCTACCTGGTGCTTGTGCCAGCTCATGCAGGGAGTTCAGCGCTTCTCTTCCTGTTCCGAACAAACAACCTGGCTTCGGTTCCCATCGGCTGCTTACTCGTGGAAAACCATACTGGCTTTTACAACGAACAATATGCATCCTGGCTTTTCATGGTCGAGGGCTCATGTGCTGCGATTCAAGAGAAGACGTGCTGGATTTGCAAGTGCGATGGACGCATCAACCATCTGAAATGGATCACGTCGCTATCCCGCGCGTCATTGCGCGTGGGTGAGAATCCTCAAGGTCGCCAGGCGTCAGATGCAAGTCCTGTGGTACTCCTGAAAGCAGCCACTGGGGTTTCCTTCGATGACTGTGTCCCAGTCTCCATCAAAACGGACCTGCAAAACATTGAAAGCAGGTCGACATCCACGAGCACCTTGCCGAAATCGGCGGCGTTAGCAGCAATACGGCGAAAGTCGTCAGCTTCTTCGGGGCTGTCCGTATTTTCTCCGCATTTCAACGCGTCTCTGAAGTCCTCTGACTCGTTCAGCACCCTATTGCAGCAATGCGTCGTGTGAGTTTCTTTGAATCTTTCTGCTGACTTTCTCATAAATCTCCTCCCTGAAAAGATTCCAAGGCGGCTTGCTGAAGCTCTTTGATGGCAGCCAAGAAAAGTATCCCGTCTGGAAGCAGCATCAGTTCGTTTTGTTGAACGATGGACGCTTTTTCGAATTCAAATCCGACAACCTCACCAGTTTACCGCTATTTGTCCTCAAGGTCTCATCATATTCTGGATATCACAATCCACAGCATAATTCGTTCATTATCCAAGTGCAAGGTGAAACCGTTGAAGTTGAAACAAGACGAGCACGTTGGATTGTTAAATGCATTGATGCTGTTCAGCACGAAGCCTGGAGAGAAGCCTTAGCCCAAACCGGAGCGCAAGCTCTTATGGACCCTCCACCTCTCGGATACTATCTCTCTAAACCATCCGGTTCGCGAATCAAGTTGTCGTTGGCCGGTAGCTTGCCCGTGAACTCTGGACGAAGCCCAGTGAGCGTTCTGAGCGTCACATCAGACCCGTCTCATTCGCAGACGCCTGCTCTCTCGGCCTCGGCCACCATGCACGACTCAGATAGTCATGTCGTCTTTGCGCCACCTCCGGTGAATTTGCAGCGCTCTGCCTCACATGGAGCTGGACGTGCACGTAAATCAAGTTGGTTTTCTTGGATAAAAAAGTGACCCCTTTCATTTCTCCTTCGCCTCATACTTTTTTCTTTTTTGGTCCTTACACGGTATCCGTGGCTTGAAGTTCTTGTCACCATAAACGTTGCTCTTTTTAGTGACTTGTAAAAAAGGTGATTGTAAGTTGTCCTCAGAACACAACAAGAAGAAGGGAGGAGTGGCAGATTCTACCCATAATGAGAGTTAAAACTTATTGCATTGATGGTAATTCGAATTATCATTATATGATTACCCTTTTCTAAAGGCAGAGAGTCAAACTCTTTCCAGTCCACGCAACTCAAGGCCCAAGGACGACATTTCTCCTCGAGTAGCGGCTTTATCAGCGAATCCTATTTCGCGGTGCCTCTCAGCGTTACTGGCCTCTACGTGAACATGCGGGCTCAGTGGATGTTTAGGCGCCCGACTCAGCCACCTCACGTAGCTCAGTTGGCGCGTGCGGGAAATTCATGGATAAGGCGGAGGACGCGCTTGGAACGCCGTTTGGTGCGGTGGAAGAAAATGTTACCGTTGGGACTTGCACGGTCTCGTTCGCTGGTTGCGATTGCGGAAGCCAAGTAGGCGACTCCTCCAGTTATTTATGTGCGAATGGGCGATGATGTTGTAGTAGAGCATATCGCTGATTTGCTCACATTGTCGGAGCGATGGCATCACCCACGGTGGGTTTGAGCAAGTCCTCGTCACACCAGGAAACCTCGCGTGAGAAGTTACTAATTTCTTTTTTTCGCGTTTTTTGAAGAAAAAATGAAATATCTTGTCTGATTTGGAAGAATCTCTTTCATCGGCGGCGTTTGTGGAGTGCGCATGGGAGGAAATCTTGTCAAATCCCCGAGTCACTCCAACCGCCCAGCCCCAGATCAACCACGATGCAAGCACCCCCATTGCAAAGGTCAAACAGCTTGCGAAGACTGGAGGCCATTCTACAGTCGTTGGATGATGACATTGGTGCGTGAGGCGGCCTAATCACGTTGCCTTGTTTACGCTGACGGCTTAGTGTCAAACTTGGAAAACAGCGAGTCTGCATCAAGGGGTGAACAACATGCAACATGTCGATTCTGATTCCGTCTTGAGCACCATGGACACGAATCTGGGCACGTTGATGCTGTCGCAACCAGTGTGAGTCTCAAATTTAAGATTAAAACATCCAGCTCCCCGCCTGTATTTGCTCAAACACGTTTCCATTGGCACAACATCTGCAGAATGCGAGGAAACATGCTCAAACTACATGACCCAAACGACGGATCCATACCCCACTGGAAGCACAGGTTTCTCCTCCTTGGCCACAACGGACTTTTGTTCGTCTTTCGAAACCACAACCTGTCATCGGTGCCCCTCATGACCCTGCGCGTGCAATCACACTATGGTTTTCTGTCTGAGGCATACCAATCCTGGATCCTCCAACTGGACGGCGAATGCGTGTCTGATGGACAAACCACGCGAGTCAGGTGGATCCTCAAATCTCTTGACGCGAGCTCCTTTGAAACATGGCTTAAGGCCTTGTGCGCTGTCGGATCGCAGGGTATTCGTGAGCCCGCGCCGGCCGGGTTCACGAGCGCCGCCTCACAGAGGATATCCGTGGGAGACACCCCCAGCACGCTGTCTTCGTCTGCGGCGAGTGTGCATTCGAGCGCGAGCTTCGTATCGGTGCCGAGTATGGAGCGCGGATTCTCTCACCACGAGATGATGATGGGGCCGGGGCCGGGCCAGGGTATGCCCCATATGGGTGGACGCGCGCAGACGATGCGGGCGAGCGCGAATACGGCTGTCATTTCGGATGCGACGTATCGGCCCAAGTCGGGTGGGTTTATGAAACATCCGTTGCAGGAGGTGTCGAATGCAGGGGAAGTCCCGGCGCTCGGGCCTGTGGATCTCAAGAGGAGTGCGAGCGCGAACTCAAAGCGGGGCTGGTTCTCGTGGAGAAAGTCTTGAAGTGCACCTGTGTTTTTGTTCATTTTCATTTTGACTGCTGCAAATTAAAATGCATGAAAATGTTATCATGTGAAAATCGATTGCGGGCATTTGGTACCACCATCTGGAGATAAATGCTACTTACTGAAGTGGGAGCCAGCAACGTGGGGAGCCCGCCGTCTCCGCCACCAGCACCACCCTAAAGTGGCTGCAAGACTTGGCTGATGTTGAAATACCGTGCTTTGATTTGCTTCAATCTTTGTCGCCAGTGGTTGCTAGCTCAACATGCAAAATTTCATTCTGCGCGCTGTCTCCTTTCAGTCAAGCCGCATCCCGAATCGCAGCGCTGTCTCCTTCCTCTGCGTCAGTGACGTGCATTCCGCATCCTCAAACAGTAATGCAGACGTGGTGGTGACCTTCAATACAAAAACGTGGATGTTCGGATGCAAATCGATTTCTGGGCTTATCTTTTCTCCGTGACGATGAAAATGGACGTCTTTCAGCTTACGGTTCCTATTGCTCGGTCGCCGCCAACTGGAATGGTAGGAGAATGACGTGTAGTGGCGATGCCCTG
This sequence comes from Chytriomyces sp. MP71, assembly GCA_025201725.1. NCBI lineage: Eukaryota > Fungi > Chytridiomycota > Chytridiomycetes > Chytridiales > Chytriomycetaceae > Chytriomyces > Chytriomyces sp. MP71. The sequence continues at coordinate 62,431 of MU614597.1, forward strand.
ACTCCAAATCATCCTATAGAAACACTGATGACGGCTTCTCGAACTCAAGAGTGAGGGGAATGATGTTGCAAGAGCTTCCGGAAAGTCTGAAGGGAGGAGCAACTGCAACCAGCCTATCGTTGTAGAATGACTTTGAGTTTCGTTTTCTTAAGCTTTCCTTCTCCGATTAACCCCCCCAAGTCTTCTCTACAAAGGCTTCTTTCTTTAAGGGAGATGCATGAAGCACTTTTTCCTTTGCTTTGTGAAATGAAAAGGATGGAAGGAAAAATGGTTCAGTGTCTTTTTAATCAACGGAGCCCCTCGGCAATTTTCTCTAGATCCCAGATTCATCGTCCCTTCTTTTTTACCACTGATGACTAACAACCGCCCCAACAATCGAGCCAGGGTGCTTGAGGATATGCTACAGTCGTTGAGGGAGGACTTGGGTGAGTTGACACTACTCGGCTTTCACACACAAGGTTGAATTGCAGGCTCATGTGTCCCAAACCACAGAACGAGTCGACGAGTATGTTAATTCATTGTCTCTTCCACGACTGCAGGGAATGTACACCCTTGACCAGCTGCAGCAATCATCGACCGTTTTGTGAGTCGCCCGAACTCAAATTGCTTGTGTGCCACCCTACTTACTTCCACCTTGACTCAATAGTTTATCCGGGAAACTGGATAAGCTTCAAACTGACTCTGGAATGAATTCCTCAGAGAGAGAGCCACTATTCAAGCGGAAACTCCTTGTCTTAACTTTGGATGGAAATCTGTATTTGTTCCGAAACGAAACAACTCCAGCGGCCACTTACTTGCCTCTAACTTCATGCTCGGGTTATTACGACGAATTGTATAACAGTTGGATGCTCAGAGTTGCGGGCTCAGGAGTTGGCTTGGAAGGGATTCAATCTCGTACTTGGGTGATGAAGATATCTGACTCCAGGGCACTACTTATTTGGCTGGAGGCGATCAACCAAATCATTGTGCGCTCAAGGGAGAAATCCATCGCTGAGCAGAGTGCAATGTTCCGCCGACCAGAACGGAAAGATTCCCTTGCAAATTCTAATTCATTGGAGAGGTTTCGTTCAGCCTCCACTTCTCCAAGTCTCTCGATGGCGCCAACCCTAGCCTCAACAGTTATGTCGCCATCAAATTGCAACATGTCGGCGTGGTCACCTATCCCTTCGCTTTCCCCCACTCCGAGCAGCCTTTCAAGACCAAGCTTTCAGAAACAAACGACGCAAGACGCCAATATGAGCAAGCAAAAGCCCACAATTCAAGCGAGCGAGAAAAAACGGTGGTGGCAATGGGTTAACACTTTGTAAATTTGTTAGATAAGGGTAAATTGCTTTTTATTTTATATGACCCTCCGATGTCGCGGCCCCCTCTCTTCCCTCACGGGCAAATACACTACTGATTTGAAATTTTCACTGTGTCCACTGCGGCGTCTAATAAAAATATTCTACTTTGTTTGTGCGCAAATGTTCACAGTCGTAAAATAATCGGCTAGTAAAAAAACGGAATTCATTTAAAAATTTAATTTCTTAACAGGGTTTTCCAGTTTCAAATGTTTCTCTGGCAAGTTAATGACAAGAGGATCCTCAGATTCAAAGTATGGAACACCCACCTTTGAGAGTGTAGAGTTAATTTTCTTTTCATCCACTTTATAGATGTGGTTGTTTCATGGATCTTTATAAATGGTTCCCATTGGAAGAGTCTTTACGAATTTGGATTGAACGCTTGTGGACGGAACAACACACTTCATTTAGGTTTTCATATTAACCAAAATAATAAGT
>MU614598.1:0-63816 GCA_025201725.1 Chytriomyces sp. MP71
GGTTTTGGGAATGGAGGTGCAGGCGACTTCTTGGCAAATGGAGCGCTATGTGGTCGCGGTTTCATCTTGGGCTCCGGCAAAGCATATTTGATCTAGAAAGCATTGGGTAAAGAATACCTGAGAAGTATGGGTGTTGGCTTAAAGAGCTTACCTGTATCTTGGACCACGCTTCCTCGGTACACAAGACCTCGCTGTTCTTTATTTCCGACCATGGATTGGCAAGGCGTAAGAGTAATAAACGATTCTGATGTTCAATTTCGTTCATTCGCTCTGGGTATTATTGTTATCAGTGATCGTGTTGCAGGCAAGTTAACAAAAACCTTGAACAAGGCGTCCTGTCAAAGATTCTACCACTTTGTTACGACGAAACTCGAATCCAGAGAGCTTCCCACGCTTCTTTTCGAGTGCGCTGACAGGACGAAATTTTCGAAGCAGGCTCCTACTACTGCCTGCAGGTTGCTTTAGAGCCGCTGATATTCAAAAAACAGGGTCCATTAGCAATTCAAGCTCAAAGTAAAGCATGACGGGGCATCTAACAAATCAGTAGATCGTTTTTGTCAAGTTCTTCCAGTTGATCGATCGACAAGGCCGTCCCGAGCCTTGCATTTACTGAACGGGATCCTCTTTTGGAACAGAAATTTGCCTCTGTATCTCAAATTGATAAAAAGACCAAGGAATACGAGACTGAAAAGCAAGTTGTTCACACCTGTTCGCTCGGTTAATGGAATCGATTCCATTCTGTACCCATGTTATACCTTCGAAAACTGTCGTAAACTCTGGCTCAATCAAAGCTTTCCCTCCAGGAGAGCTTTCGGTGGTCATGCTGGATGTTGCAAATCCCCTAAAGGATTTTCCCTGTCTTGCATGCACGCAACAACAAATCCGTATGAGATAAATTATTGGGATTTATCTAATATACTGGGATGGGGCTTGCGTGAACGGAGCCATATATATGTATTACATTGCTCTTTACCAAATTACAAAAAGTGTGTCCGCGAGCCCTCTACCGATAGAGGAAAGTGAGAGTAGAGGAAAGTGAGAGAAGACGAGTATAGTGCCAGGTGGACGGGAGAAGGGGTCAAGGGGAGTCTGACATGGTTGGGTCTCGGACAAACCCCTCCAAAGTCACCTCGCTAACACCGGCACCACCACTCCAACTCACCAGCACCGGATCTGGGCCCAGTTTTCTGCCCGAAATTCCCACCATTGCAGTCCCTTCGATCCCTTGCGAGCCCCGCCCGTGTGCCTCGACTCTCGCTCGCCGTTGCATCCCCCGTTGGCCAACCGAAGCAGCCCGCTCTCTCGCAGCCACCAAATGGTTTTCACGCCAAGCAACTCACTTGCGGCAGCCTACGCCCAAATCAAGGCAGCCGCCGCCGCGCTGCCAAACACAAATACTTGCTTCGTCATCGCATCGCCAGACCCAGACGCTCTCTGCGCAACGAAAATGATTTCGGTAATTCCACACTTTCCCACTGGGTATTGCATATGGCTGAAGGCAATGACTGGCTTGGGTATGCACAGAACCTGCTCAAATCGGACTGCATCATACACCAAATCATTCCAGTAAACGGATACTTTCAGCTAGATAGGACGAATAGGCTCAAAATTGAAAATAACGAGTCTGTGCGTATACACATCCTTTTCCAGTGCGAGATGGCCCCTGATGAAACATTTCTACGCGCCTTGCCCCTTCTCAATCCATACAACAGCTACGCTCAATCATCATGCTCAATTGTGGTGGCGTCATTGATATTGCCGCCACTCTCTCTATTCCAGAACATGCCACAGTCTACATTATCGATTCTCATAGACCTCTACATTTAGGCTCCATTTACAAGTATGAACAGGTATTATTTTGCCAACTATGTAGTGTATCTGTGTGAACGTGCGTGCAAGGATTTTACCGGTATTGGGCTGTACACGTTTTGGAATCGGCGTGAAGGCTGAATCTCAAAGTGTTATCGCTTTAAGAAGATGTTTCAAGCGGACAGATGGGAGTCATGTCTCTGGATGATCTCACAATGACGCCTTTCCTGGATACTACTGTCCCCACATTTTATTTATACCACGATCACAGGTGAACGTCTTAGATGATGGGGAAATTGAAGAAATGAAGGACGTAGAGGAAGCCTTTCTTGCTATTGAGGTTGGTTGCGATTCGTTAATTCACTCATATCTGACCAATCTAACATTCTACCTCAATTTCCTTGCATACCATAGATGGAAGATGAGCAGAGCGAAAAAGAAGACGAAGACGCTGGCGAGGATGGTGACAGTGGATCTGAGAGTGGAGCAGAGGAGGCTGGCTTGGATGAAGAGGATCCATTCCTGGACGGAATCGGTGTAAACGACAATGAAGCTGGTGGTGAAGAGGACGTATTGGTCAGTGACTGCAGAGTTGTGAACTGGCGACTCAAACTCCAATCCAAAGGATGCAAATGGCGAGCCCAGACGGAAACGAAAGAAGCCAAACAATGGGGACAATTTGGATCCGCGTGATCCAGCCGACGCACTTCTCCTCAAGCGCCGTAAACGCGTCGAACAGCGCCGGAAACGAAACAAGTATCTGGACATTCTCACAGAATACTATGAAGAAGGTAGCTACTACGGCATGAGCGCAAGTCAGATGGTGTACATGTTATTGAACCAAGTGGGAAAAGTGACGGGAGATGCCTTATGGTAAGACCCGTCCGTGCACTTCTTCATGTGCTAAGGAGTTCCCTTCAAACAATCCAGGCTCGCTATTGTTGCCCTAACAGACCAATACATCAACGACCGTATCAGCACGCGCATGTACAAGGCCAGCGCCCTCTCCTTCAAGGAAGACACGACCAAATTCGACCTCACTGGTGGAGCCGGTGGCGGCGCCGCAGCAGATCCACTCCCAGAAAACGACGACAACGACGATGGGTTTCTACGTCTCGCTCCCCTCGCGGGGGGTAATCTTGGCGGCGGTGGGCCCGCGCGTGCGCGCTTCAGTGCTCCGGGCGTGGGTCACTTTGGTAGCAAAGGTGCTGATGACCGGAGTATCGAATGTGTGGAAGAGTTCCGGCTCATGTTGATGCGGCACTGGTCATTCCACGACTGCATGTTTTACAGCCACTACGTTGCGGCGCGGTTGGGTACATGGAAGGACAGAGGCAGGCAAAAGTTGACCAATTTGTTGGCGAGGATGGGGTGAGCTTCCTAAGCTTGAGATGCTTGAGAAAAGCTGAACCCGGACATAAACAATATAATAGCCTCCCGCAAACGCAGTCACACCAGCCTTTCACGGAAATGAAAATTACCATCCGCAAAGAGGTAAAAGCCAAGCTGCTACACCTTGGCCCCAGCTTCAATATGACAGAGCTGCTTTTCCCTTCCTTTGTGCGGCATAACGGCTACAAAGCCACCGTCAGCGCAAGCGACACGCTGCATGCGGTGCTCGCGCTTCTCGACTGCGGCGCGAGCTGGATGCGCCGGCACGCGTCGGCGGGGGCCCCCGACGAGAGTGTGAGTGAAGCCAAGGTGGGAGATGGGGCCGCAAGCGCGGGCAGTGGTGGTGCAGCGAGTCTTGCGGCCCGGATTGGTGCTGCGGCGAGTGCGCGGTTGACGGGGACTGGGATAGGAACGCGGTTGGGTGCTGGTGCGATTCCTGTAAAGATAAGCGAGTTTGATGATATGGTGGGGCATGGTGTAGAGGGGTTTGAGGCGCCGGTGGAGGGTGAGGACGATGCAGAGAGGGCGGCAAGGGAGGCGCGGAATCGGAGACGAGAGAGGGAGACAGAGTGGCTGAAGAATTTTTACATGGCGTATGACGCGTTGGACAGGTAGATAATTTGTTCTCTGGTAGTGAAAGTTTGGTCCTTTTGTGCTGACAAATCAACGCAGCATCAATTTAATATACCACGGAATCCAACTAAGCATGCAGTTTCAACGCGCCATCGTGAAAACAGGAATCAGCATAATTGAAAAGCAACAGACCAAAACTACCAAGACGTTCCGGTTTGCTACTATCGGTGCCAGCTCCGGCAGTGGAAATCACATTTCAGGGCAACGAACCAGCGGACTTGTCGGCGAAAATGATGTGAGCATATTTGGCAAGTCCACTGCTCTCTTGCATCGGTTAGGTGTGTTCCTGATGGAGGCATATCGAGTTGAGTTATCCTGTAATGGAGGTTTGAAAGGTGAGCTCAAATGGGCCGCGCATAATTAGGAACACAAAAAGAAACAACTACCTTTGATTCTTGCGGCTTATAATGATGAAACGGACTGTCACCTGGTGATTGGAATACCCATCCTGAAGCGCGGTGAAATGAAAAAGTAAGCTACCCTCCATTTTCCATTTTGATCGCTGCTTCTGTAAATTGACTCGCTTCTGTGAACATCATCAGCAAATTCGGCATGGCGTTCTTGAAAGCAGCTCAAAGGACGAATGTCGCGTTCCGTAGTGACGCCTTTGATACATCAGTTGCAGAGATACAACGTGACGACTTGATTCCCTTCATTGAGAGCTTAGTTACGCTGGTTTGATATACGTGAAGGACCTCGCAAGAACGCTCAAGCACCTGAGCATTGTATAGGACTTTCTTGTATTAACTTATTTGTTTTTATTCGGTTTCTTTCTAATACAGATGGGGTGGTTGTGTAGTTTCGATGTTCTCGGGAGTCAGGGGAAGAGACGCGGGGCTGATCTCCAGAAAGAATCTGATCCCAAAGAATATGACCGAGCTCAAGCACACGCTCCACGTCTACAACGAGAACTACAGCTCTTGGTCGCTGCGTCCACTTATTGTGGTGCGCAAGCTCAAGCTTCCTGTAGCTGTGCGCGTTTACAACATGGAAGACCCCAAGCACAAAGTTGCTGTGAAGGCAGTCAACAACACGGGAGTCTTGCCAGCCCTTGAAGCAGACTTTGGTGACGGGTTAGCGTCCTCATTCATTCGCGCACGGATCTAACGGATATGCATTGCACAGTCAGGTCGCAGTGATTCCAGACTCTTTCGCGGTGCTGGAAGCGCTCAATGAGCTGTTCCCAAGAGCTGGCATCTGGCCAAATGACGTCAAGAACCGCTCCTTGGCCCGAGCGGTCGCGGCAGAGATGCATTCATCGTGAGGACTCCCGACCTTGGTGCATGATTTGTCACCACCACACTGACCTTCATCATCTACCCCCAGTTACGCTCCTCTTCGCTCTGCGATGCCATGCAACCTTCGCGTTCGTTACCCTCCTCAAGAATGGACTGCTCAAGTCCAGAAGGACATCACGCGCATCCTCGACCTCTGGAATTCGCTCCGCGCGCGTGTTGTCTCTGACAGGAACATGGAAGACCATGGCTGGCTCTTTGGCAACTTTAGTGGTGCAGATGCCATGTATTTCCCAATCATTACCCGCTTTTTGACGTATTCCGTCGAGATTGGTGATGATTTCCCTTTGGCTAGGGAATATATGGCGCATGTGCTGAAGGATGAAACTGTCAAGGACATGTATATGATTGGGCAGAAAGAAGAGTGGGTGGTTTCTCATTATGATCAAGTTTATGATGGGATGCGCATTGTAGAATTGTGACCGCAGTCAAGCATTATTCTTTGGTCAAAAATGAAGAAATACAATTTGCCAAAACCTTTGCCTTTGCGTGACTCTCCAATTCATACATGACCTTAGGAACTTGGCCACACACCTGTCCAGCGCACAGGAGCACCGCATTCCCTTCCACATAAATCTTGGTTCCAGCATCTAAGAGAAAGCAGAAAACCTTGGCTTTTGCTTCAATAATAAGCCATGATTTTGAAGAGAATCTGTACACAACCACAAGTTCGTCTATATGCCAGCATGTCCACATTCCAAATTTGCTGTTGGTTTCCTTCAGCAGAGCCCGATATGGTACTACATCTTTTGACTGAATAGCAAACAGAGTTAAAAATGGAAACCTACTAAACTAATCTTACCAACACAGTTGCATATGAACTAAGCTGATTGCGTCTCTGGGTGGCTGATGTACTTTTGAAGTGTTTTTTTCTGTTCACATCTGCAGTGATAGAAAATGAATCCTTTCCAGTCATGTTGCTTCTACTCTGAATGCTATTTTGTAATGATTGATTCCTATTATGCCTGTATTGCATAAGAATAGCAATAAATTTAGGCAAGATCAATAGAATTGGAGGAGTGACAGCTGCAATTAAGATCAAAGCACACAGCTTTGGTCCCCAAAACTGATCAACATCAAGACTTGACAATAAAACACCTAGAATGATGTCCAGCCAAAGAATAATCACAAGAAGTGAAGCCTCATTGTACTTTGCATGAATAAGCCTCACATGGTAAGCAGCCATGCCAAGCAATGACAGAAGGTATACATTATACAAATAGACTAGTGTCAGAGTGATATTCGCTTCTGATGAGCAATACAAAAGACTGTAATCATTATGATAAAAAGTCGTTCGCCTGAAGTTTCCAAACAACAGCCAAGTTAAAACAAATATGCATTCTGCTGTAACAGTAACTATTAAGAAAATATTCATTTTGCTTTTGAATTCAGTAATCCGTTGTTTTGGAAGTGTCGTTGATGCTAGCACAATTTTAACAGCAAAGGCATTTTTGGTACACAATGGCGCAATTTGCAGTGCAAATCCAGTCAGACCAACAAATGCACTGCAAGCACAAGACCATTTAGATGGATCAAGAAGGAATAGTGAAATAGATGTGACAATGCTTATGCTGCCACAGAGTGAAATTGACACCAAATTGATATTAAGACTCTTGATATGCTTTTCTTGACGGTGAGACCAAATAAAACTTAAAAACATAAAGCAGATGGAATAACCTATCATAGCCATGATGAGCATTAAGCAGCCTTGCACAGAGAAGATGGAATTTGTAATGATAATTGGAACCATAAGAGGAGGTCCATCAACAGGAGGTGATGAAGATCCTAAATGCCAAGTTAATATGAATCTTAAAAATTGAGTGCCCACACCTCCAGAGAAAACAGGATTCTGCAAGAAATATAATGATGTATTCACTGAGGCAAAAGGACTGCTGGTTCCATTTTCCCAGAAAGCTGTTGATAAAGAGTAAAATATTGTGGACCTTCTCGATTGCATCAGTTGTGTTTCCACAGATGTTAAATTAACTCACGCAGCGACATCACCGTTTGAATCCAAAACCATAGGATCAAGCAATGTTCCTTTAAATCCTGCCAGTAATTTGAGTACAATTTTAGTTATTGAAAACTCATTACCTGTATTTGCAAATGCAGATGCACTTAGCCTTTGTTGCACTTTGCGGTGTTTCAATTCAAAAATTGTCACATGAGGATCCAAGTGAAGCAGCTTGTCAAATCCATACAGCATTAAACCTGCACAGTCATACATGCCCTTGTTAGTCCATGATAAAAATGGAATTTGGTATCTAGATATTCAATGTAAGCAGTCTCTATGACATCTCAAAAGGAGCACAAACTTGATGGGATTGCTATCATAAAGTTGCTGCCATTGGCTTTCAATTCTCGAAAATACAAGGTCTGAACTTGATTCTGTGTAGATTATGGGCAACACCATCCCCACTAAATCAGACAATCGCGGATCTGGGCCCATGCCTACAAGTATCCAAATTATTGAAAATTTCATAATTGAGTGTGGTGACCCTACCTGAATAGTCTATAGGGTAGGGAGGGTTTGTCACAATCCACACATAGCTGTCAGACAAAAGACCTGAATTTTTTGCTGTCATGACAAGATTATATGATGGTGAGTATGATTGGGCACATAACACTGTGTATCTTTTCATCAAGGCGTTAGATGTGATATTTTCAAGGAAAATGAAAATGTTACCTTGCATCCACTAATTTGATATTGTTGACAATCTCTTGAAAATCAGAATCATTGTAATGGCTATGATAATTTCTCTTCAAAAGAATTTTAACACCATCTCTCTGGAGACTTTTCTGAATGTCATAGCAAGCTGGCTTCTGTATCAGCCTCAGGTTTGTAAATAATATACCAATCCTCACCGCCTGAACTTTCAACATCATCAATGTCTGTTATAATAGCTACTCGTTTAACATTCCAGTGGCCCAAAAGCAAGGACAATTGATCGCCCCACTTATTTGAAGAAGTGACACGTGTGTAGTATGGATAGTTAATCTTATTTGACAAAATTGGTGAGTTTTGTATTCCCCCACATATTGGAATCTGGTGCATAGGTATTAAAGGACTGATACCCTTTTGCAGCCGTTTCAAATACAATTTTACCTGGTATTGTGACAGAACAGCGGCAGTAATCATGGTAGATTCAGATGCTGTCTCACCAACAACACCAATCACATCTGGATAGCAAAACATTATTCGAAAGGTATCAGATAATTAAGAATTACCTGTCAACTGTTCCCCTATCTGGATGGCTGGAACAGCAGCACCTCCGATTCCATTCTTTGGCCTTGCAATACCAGCAAATTGATATTGTTCATCCCACGCATGTATTCTCAAGATATTCACAGTTGTGTCAGGTAAGACGTCAGGGTTGTTGTTGATGTTCTGTACAGCTAGCTCGGCCCCTGAGTCCATCTGTCGTATCCAAGAGCAAGATAAGCAGTTTTGATATTCTTCCATTGTGGTCAGATTCCAAATGGTGTTGTATGGGAGCGCGAAGGCGATAGTGATGTTACTCTTTCCTTTCGAGGGAATGTTTGACGTGCCAGGGAAGAAGCCTACGACAGGATGGTCAAAGCTACCGTAGTTCGCATAGACATTGGCTGTTTTTGATAGGGAAATAAAGGGCAAGCTGGCGGCGATGATGAGGGCGAGTTTCGACCCTTCCCTCTGGAAGCCCTCTATCATGCCTGTAGACTGCGCCTGAAAGCTTCTTTACGTATCCCAAATTATAGATTTTGTGTGGCGGGCGGTGTTACTGCGATCGTTACCCCCCTTCACCTGTGGGGCTTCGAAAATCTTTTGACAATTTCCTCAAGTTGTTCTAACTTTAATGAAAACATTTTCTTTACAATATCTCCTTACCATCCTGCGGGTTCTCTGTTTTTGTTGCATAACCTTGTCCAATCAATGCCGAGTCCTTCATCTTGACTCTCCCAAACAACGCAAACCGCCACATCAAAACCCACTCAATCACCGGCTCTGGAAACTGCAAAAACAGCAAAACCATCCACCACCACCGTCCAGTCATCAAATTAATGTCCATCCGCGGCCGCAAGATTCCCGTTGCAACCGTCTCCGCAAACTCATGCACATCCGTGCCACCCGCGAGTGCATTATGTGCCGTGGCCTGCCGCGTGCGCTTGCAGCTGCCATGCAGCGCGTCAAAGATCGGGGAAGCACGGGTGGGACTGTGCGCAGTGCGTCTCCGAATGTTCTAAGAAAGTGTTACTTGCCTCTCAATCACACAAATGCGATTCCCCGCACCTCAATTAAGTTACTCTTCACGCTTCCAGCACTGACGAGTGAGACCTGGATGCCGAGGGGGGCCAGCTCCATGCGAAGGCTGCTCGTAAGTGCACGGAGCGCGCTTTTGCTAGCGCAGTAGGCACCACTCCATGGAAGACTGATATAGGCGAGCATGCTACCCATGTTGACGATTTTGCCACCGACTCCGCGTTCGAGCATGTGTGGGACCACCTTTTCTTGTGACGTCGTTAGTGGATGGCGTAAGCGAATAACTTGAAAGTTGAGTACTGACTTCCTGGGTCACGTTGAGCATGCCAATAACGTTGGTTTCAAAGAGGCTTCGGACGCTTTCTGGGTTTGTTTCGGCAACTCCCCCACTGAGCCCGATACCAGCATTATTGATCTTCCCAGAAAAAGTAATTAAAACATAATGAATGACTCATTTAAATGGCATTACGAGGATGTCAATACGTCCAGTCGCTGATATCACAGTCTGAATGGCGCCTTTGACCGAATCGAGACTTTTAACATCCAAAAGAATTAGCACCGCACTTCCACAGCAATCTTTTGGAACGCAATCGTCCAGATCTGCTAGTGCATCGTTGCAACGCACTAAATAGGTGGTAAACTTGAAATGTCGCGGATTCAAGACGGGGAGAAACCTGATCCAAACACCCTGCATCCCTTTGTCGCCAACGCTATGCAAAGTGCATGCCCAATGCCTCCTCTTGAGCATCCTGTTATGAGGACCACGGGCTGCTCAGGTGGCTGCTCTCCCACCTGTTGCTGCTGGCCAGGAAGAGCGGCTGCAAAGGCAAGCGGTGGCATGGACGAGGTCACTGTTGAGTCCGAGTTGTTTCGTGATGTTGAAGGAAGTTGTGCGTGATACGAAGCTGTTGAAACGCGTGGACCTTTCAAGTTGGGGTTGGAACCCAGCGAAGTACGCGCTTTGGAAGTGGCCGCGAGGGATGGCCGAGGCGGCGGCGGCTGTGCAAACTCCTGTTTCCGCGTCGTGGCAACCGCTCCGTTCCTGTTGTTTCGAACGCGGGCGGTGCTGCCGCGACCGCGCGGTTCGTCAGGCACAACGTCCCGCTCCCGCCGTGTCTCGTGCCCGGAATCTTCCATTTGCGCCGCATGCGAGGAGGCAAGGCTTGCCACGTCACCTCGCATGCCGGAAACTTCTATCTCCCCGCAATAGTCTCGGTTGACCCGAGTAGAGAGGGCTGACGAAGGGCGGGCTGGCGGACAACCTCCGAAAATCATTTCATAAAACACATTTTAGTTCCTGTTGCCATCAACCACCCATTCTCCCTTCCAATCATCGTACCGATACATTCTTGACACAACCGACGGACGATACATTCGATTCAACAAAGCTCCTTCCCCATATTCCTCCCACAACATTCGGACAGCCGCATGCGGCCTCCAAACGCGAATCCCTTCATAATATGTCTCATGGAGAGGTGATATATCCTCTATCCGATGCCCGCGAGGCGTCTTGCAGTACACTTTGGCGTCCCCGGCCACAGCTTGCGAAACACTAGTTATGTCCAGAAAATATCCCGTGTGTGTATCCACAACGCGCGCGTCAATGATGCCCTGCACCTGCGCGCTCCGAACCACGAGATTTGGGTTCAAGTCCAAGAGGAACCGACCATTGAGTAGAGTTTGGTTAAAAGTAACGAGCCGGAGGAGGTCTGTGAGACTTATTTGGAGATCTGTGTCCGTGTCCCATGGCAACTGGCGAGGAGTTACTTTGGTGTCAAAGGAACAATGTTGTGGATACCATTCGTGAGTTCCAAAACCAACCGAGAAGAGTTCCGTGACTAATCCACCAAAATATGTGCTTCTCGCGTGCAAATTGTGACCACACTTTGAGAGCGTCGTGAAGGCTCTTTCTGATGCGCACCTGTCTCCAATACTTCAATGAACGCGAAGTGGTAAAAAATCTGCAACATACAACGTCATGGTTCAGAAACTTGAAAGAATCTGGCGTGGTGACATTCAGGGCCGGAAACGACGTCAATGCGAACCGTTCATCCACTTTCCTATCATTCCCCACTTCAAAATAGTACTTCCAGTTAAGGCGCGTGTATTCTCTCTGAAGAGTCATGTTAAAGTCCGTCCTGTTTAAAACAGCGGCGCTTTGCTTGAGCGAAAAGTCGTTCAAGGAAAGGTGAACGTATCGGCCCGTGTCTTGGGTAATGATCCGGTTCACATGTTCCTTTAACTGATGTTCGGAGTTCCGTAATGAATCTGATTGATTTGGCACATGAAAGCTCAAGGGCGGCACTTGGTGTGTGATTTGAGGAAGGCTTGTCGGGGGAAGGATGTCGGAAAGCTCGAGGTAGGCTACATTTGGTTCTGGAGGCGCCTTGTAGGACGCGTCCTTCCACAAGTATGCGAAGTGGTTCTCACTGTGTTCGGCGCGTTGGTGCTGGAAATGGTGGCGCGTGGGGGACGAGATGTAGGGCGAGACGGCAATAGGTGCTTCTCGAAACCACCACCACAATCCAACGCTGCAGAAGCAAGACACACTGATAATAAATTGCGCGCGAAGGATTCGTCGTTTTCCCTTCATCTCTGTGTGTCGGGTTTCTCTATGTTTACATCACAGAGATTGTCGCTTTTTGACACGTCCTGCCTCAAAGCCTCAATTTGAATTTCCTCATTCACCATGTATACTGTTAACTTTTATGTAAGATTAAACTTTCCTCCATTCATTGAACCTCCGTGAAAAGTAGTACATTTCCCTCGCAGGCCAAGTCCGCGCATGGTTACGAAACATGGCTTCTTCTTTATATTCATGTTTTAACAAGGTCATTAATGCCCGAGGTCTCCACACTGGAAAAGCTGGAATGTCATACAACTATAGATCTTGAAATGAACGAGACACACCTTTGTAACCTTCAAACTCGGTCTCATGAAGCGGCATCAAATCCCAATGATTATAGATATGAGGTGTTTTGCAGTAATAGGTGCTATGCTTCGCTATTAAGGAACGCCTGCGCTTCAAGAGAATACAAACGTTGTATTTGATCCCAATACCGCTGCCAGCCCAGTAATATCAATCATATAGCCTGTCTCGGTGTCCACCACCCTCGCATCAATCGTGTTCATACGTATCGACTCTCTTGAAACAAGGTGAGGGTTGACGTCCACCAGAAAGCGACCATCAATGAGAGTCCCATTGTACGCAGCCAATTGAATCAGCTCATACACACTCATTTGAATGTCTAAGTCCAAATCCCAGGGGAATAGTCTCGCATTCCAAAAGTACGAAAGTAGCGCGCCGTGGGCAATCCACCACGTAATCTCCTCCCGGTCCGCAAATGCACTCCAGGCTCCGACGAGGCGATGCAATGAATCCTGTACTAGGCTGAGGTTGTGGTTCGCGACGGTGTAAGCCGGCATGCGTTTGTTTCCAGATGAGGCCCCGCGGACATGCGGGTACATGCGAGGACGAAACAGATTGACAGGCTTACGCGTCAGAGGTGGGGCCATAGCGGCACTGGTAGTTTGGTTTAATGATGTGACAGTCGCGTTGCATTCGTCTGTGGTCACGAAGCGCTTATCACGTTTCTTGTCCACATTGCACTCGTGAAAGTACTTGAACTCGGAGGCAATGCGCGGCAGGGCCAACTGCTGCTCCAAGGCAAAGTGGGATTCGGGTACCTGTACCAGTGAGAGGGATCGGTTAACATCACCTGCCCATCTTGCCCGGACGATGACCGAATGATAGAGTATTCACAAACTTGACTTTGCCCGTGTCGCGCTGCAGAAACTGAGTCTGCTTCTCGGCGAGCTTGAGACGCAGCTCGCGGCTGTCAAAGTCCCGCTTTTGCTCAAAGTAAACGCGCGTTTCTGCACTTGAAACCACCTTTACGGTCTCGTGCGACGATAGTGCATCTACGGTCGGCGCCAGAAATACGTTCCGGATCTTGCGCGTTCGGTTGCCGAAGCCACGCAAGCCGATCTCCCCATTCGCCGATGACCACGTCTCGGTTCTCCGCACAAGATAGTCAACCAGCACAAACAGGAACACCGTAAACACTGTTATGGCGATCAACCTTGTCTTCCTTGGCAGCCTGAGTTTGCGTCGGGTTGGAATGTACATTGACAAATTGGACGAAAAAGTCTTGTGCCAAACCCTATCATGCAGATGCCAAGAGAGGTTCACTCCCCACAGAATATTAAATACGCATTTAAATTATGGGACGCTTCTATAGGTGTTCATCATCCAACCCGTCGTCTCCTTCATCCAAGTCCACGTTGCCTATCGACACCCACACCAACGATTTCCTGTTCCACTGAAATGTTTCATGACTCATCAAATTGCGATAACGCTCTGCATAAAGCGCCTTTTCACTATATTCTTGCTTGAGAAGCTTGATTTCAGCTCTGGGTCGCAAAACCGGAATTCCAGCCAGCAGCGTCTCGTGCAGCGGCATCAAGTCGACGTACTTGTATTCATGAGGTGACTTGCATGAGACAACGTCATGGCTTTCCAACACCATGTCACTTGATCGGGTTGTCCAATTTTTTCGTGTCGCATTTCTCATATGCTGTTTCACGATCTTACTTGATCGTGTCGCATTTTCTTCATACCTTGTGGCGTTCTCATTTGATATTGTCGCGTTCGTTCTAAGCCTTGTTGTATTCGCAGGAGGGTTTAACTCCACGACTAACGTGAGGCCCGTGATATCCAAAAAGTGACCCGTTGACGTATCAATGACGCGCGCATCAATCACATTGTTTGGCTGCCGCGAGCGGACGTACACATTCGGTGACACATCCAGAAGGTACCGTCCTTCCCACACAGTTTGGTTGAATGGCACCAGCTGCATTAAACCAAACGTCGAAGTCTGCAGGTCCAAGTCTACGTCCCAAGGAAACAAATCGCCGTTCCAATAATGGCTGAGCAATTCTCCGTGTGATATCCACCACGCAATCCTTTCCCGCTCCGCGAAACGCGACCAGGCGCGTAACGTGTCCTTCAGCGACTCATGCACAAGCTTCATATTGTAGCGCATGGGGGGTGGGCCTTTGGGTTCGGGTTGGGTGCTGTTGATAGCGCATGTCTCTGCATCCGTGAAGCGAATATCCCTCTTCGCATCTGCGCCGCACTCGAACATGTATTTGACGTCTGCAAGGGCGTAGGAGATGGCAGCGGTCGCATTAAATGTGTACACGGGCGGGAGTGGCTGATGCAGCGAAAAGTGCGAGAGTGGGATGGAAGCGAGCGTCCCCGTGTCGAGGGCAGAGATTCGTGACAGAGCGGCTGCGATGCGGGTCCTCATTTGCAGGGATGCAACTACGGACGCATCCTCGGCGAGCGTTGCGTTGAGTCGTTGGACCAGCAGATGCGCGGCCACGGCGGTTGCATTGTTGGATGCGTGCGACGCGAACCGAATGATGCAAGTGCCGGTCTCCGCGGCGCCGTTCGCTGCGGTCGCCGTCGCGCGCACGCCCGCCACTCGCGTTGCGTCGACTGCGCGGGCCACCGTGTCCTCAAGAACAACCGCCGCATTGGCGCCCATCTCCCGCCTCACCTGGACCAGGGCTTCGCCATGTGCGTCCCTGATTCGGCTGCGAATCAGGGCAAGCTGCACAAGGCCCATGATCACCACGAAGCAGGCAACCACAGAGCTCGTCCGTTTCTTGTGCATCTAGGGTCACACTTTTTTTCGTCTCTGCACGTTGAAAATGCTGCGGCAAGATGAGTGAGCGAGAGATTAAATCTATCACTTTGCAAGGTGTGTCTGATTGAATTTCCCTAGGGTTTGCATTTTGCCCTGATCCTCACCTCGTTTATCGCGGCGAACCAAGTCTTATCTCCAACAGACTTTGCATCGGAGAGAAGGGCGTCCGACACGTCGCACTAGGATATACGCTTCATCTCGTTCAAATTTTCGCTTAGAAATTGGGGGGCACCTTTATGAGGATTTGCTTCTTTGAATAATTACAGTGTTTGAATCATTTAACGAATCTCGTTCACACTGGTTTCGTTTGCGCCAGGCAAACGAGACAGACTCTCCTTGGTCCTCGTCGTGTCTGGCTCTACTTCCTCGTCATCTGCGAGCTCCCATACTTTTTTGCCCACATTCCAAGCCCAACGCTCCTTCCTCAAGTCTACAGTATATGATTCCTCAACAAGTGCGTTGGCATTGTATTCTCGCAGAAGAATCTTGACTGCATTCTTTGGCCGCCAAACTCGGAGGCCGTCAACCACTGTCTCATAGAGTGGTATCAAATCATCATACTCATATGTATGAATCGATTTGCAGTAGACGGTGTCGGATGTGAGCGTCTCGTTCAGCTTCTGAATCCTTTCGGTATGGTCGGCCGCGTGAACTCCGATAATCTCGTCCGCGTAATCTTGCAACATCAAACTCTTATCCAAGAACGTTACACCTGTAATGTCCACAAAATAGCCCGTCCACGTGTCAATAATGCGTGCGTCAATCATGTTCGACTCTTGCTTGGTGCGGACCAACGAGGCCGGATTGACATCTATCAAGAAACGGTCCTCGATCATTGTACCGTTGTGGACAGCTAGTTGGACAAGCTGAAACGTTGACATTTGAATATCCTTCATCCAATGGTTAGTGGGCCATTGAAGAGTCCAAAAAACCATTTCTCAACTCACCCAATCAACGTCCCAGGGGAGCAGTTTGCCATTCCAAAACCATCCTAACATTTCCCCATGTGATATCCACCAGACAACGTGGTTTTTCCTTGTGAACTTCACCCACGAAGTAAGCAATGCTCTCAATGAGAGTTGCGCATACGCAAGATTGTGCAGATTGTCTTCGGGAGTACAAATTGCAGGATCCGCGAATCGAAGATCACGCTGGTTGCGTCCGTTAGATTGAGGCGACCAGCACATAAAATGAAACAAACCTTTGAATCGGCTCCACATTCAAAAAAGTACTTCCTATCTTGTTTTGCATAATCTATTGCTCTAACAGGATGAGTGTCTGTGAGTCCGGTGCCCCCCAATTTGCAGACACAAAGTTCACTCACTCATTAGCGTCAAAGTTGGGCACCTGAGGCGGAGGCTGATCCAAGATAAAGTGCGAGCGAGGCAGCATCATGAGCCGACCCGTGTCATAGGTGGAAAGGCGACGCAGGGTTTCGTTCAAATTGATGTCGACGCTCGCTGTTCCGAGACTTGCCAAAACCGATGATGAAACGTGAGACAAGCTTGGCGCCTGCTTCACTGCAGTCGTGTCCAGCACTTCTGCAGAGACGTAGACTGCAGTTTTGAGGTCCGCGTTGCTCGTTTTGACGGCTGCAGATAAGGTGACGGCAGCCACCGTCCAACGAACCGGTAACGCCTCGAGGGTTTGATTCGGTGAAGAACTGGAGCTGTCACTGCCATTTGATTCCACCGGACCGGGCTCTGAAGTAGCCTGTCCGAGTTGGGCGGTGTCTGGAGATGTGTCTGGAGATGCCTCGTCGTCTGCGACTTCGTCCGAGACGGAAGCGTCCACATGCAACGCAAAGACCTCCCTGCCGACACTGTCCAGCTGAAGACCTTCCATTGAGGGGACCCCCGAGTTCCTTCTCGCAGTCAGACCCAGGAACTGCAGCTGGACTTGCAGCACTTGCAGAACAAGGATCATTGAAACAATCAACAGAACGAACTGTGACCTCCTTCGCTTGAGCGGCCATCCCTGCTTGGACATGGGTGCCACTAGTGCAAGCCGAACCTAATTGAAATTAAAACTGGCATTTGAAAATGCGCACCGTCCCGTGTTTTGTCAGTCCGTCAATTGGGAGGCACCATCTCCATTCTCTGCCTCGATCGATCGCTGAGAAATTGATTCACTTCTCTTTCTTTATCCAATCATTATTTCTTTACCCAACAAAGTTATGTGCTGTGTCCTCTCGCCTTCCCCCCTTGCTCCCATCATGGTCAAACCACAGAAACATCCACTCGCCCTTTTCCTCATCAAACTGGTACGTCTCCTGCAACGGCTTGACCCAATACAGCGTGTTCCTTATCCCTGCGTCCGTGAATTCGGCCCGCAGGACGCACTGAGGATCATGTGGGCGCCATACCTTGATCCCTTCCAGCATCGCCTCGCTGAGCGGAATAATATGATCGTAAAGGTAATCGCGTGGGGACTTGCAACCGACGACTCGGGAGGCGTCGTCAATGAGGGGTGGTACGTCAGAAGTACAGGAAGGTGTTGGTCGTCCACCTTTTTGCGTAAGTCCGGTGATATCCATGAAGTAACCTGTCGTCGTATCAATGACTCGTGCATCAATCGTGTTGCTCGCTTGGGGTGAGCGAATGTAAATTGAAGGAGCTACTTCAATCAGGAAACGATCGTCAGTCAGGGTGTTGTTGAATTGTGCAAGCTGAACGAGATTGTATGTTGGCATTTGGATATCTGACACATGTTGGATTAATAATCCTCTCAGGGAATAGGATAAGTTTACCCAAATCAGCATCCCAGGGCAGAAGATGACCTCCCCAGAACCATCCAAGCAATGTTCCATGTGCAATAAGCCAAGGTATTTTTCGAGTCTCAGCAAACCGACTCCATGCTGCAAGAATGGCCACAAGAGACGCGTGACGAGCGCCCTTGTCGTGGAGTAAGCGATCGAGCCTTGTATGGTTTCTGGGCCTAGGTTCGGTCGTAAAAAGTTTGGGATCCGGACACTCGGAAGGATTTTGTGTAAAGCGACTATCCCTTTTTTCGTCGAATCCGCATTCATGAAAGAATTTGATGTCTTTGTATGCTTTTGCTGTCTCGATGGCAGCGTTCGGATCAAAAGAGACATTCGAAGGAGGTGGTTGATGAAGAGAAAAATACGACAATGGTACGTGGAGCTGTGCCCTCTGCCGTCTTCCAGCTTTACTTCGATTCAGCTTTAGTATGGAATTGCAGGTGCTCGTGCTCGTGTCTGGTCGATCGAAACGAAGCGATGAAACGATGAGAGGCGGGTCAACGCCTGTTTTTGGCTGTTCGAAAAGCGTGGACCTCAGTTGGTGCAGCGTCTTCAAGGCGAGAAGGTATACGGCAGTTACGAGTATGAGAAGGGGATTCAACCTCCACTTTCTCATTCTGGTGAAAGATTTACGAATTTTTCTGGTTTGAATTTTCGCCGATTCCATCATACCCTGAACTGGCATACTATGCTCACTGTGACTGCAAACTCTCAAAGTCTCAACGCGGCCTACGCACCTCACCTTCCCTCAGGAATTTGAAAATCAACACCAACGAGTTATCTATCGCTCGCCTTGTCGTGACAAAACACGCTGCTGCGTTAACAACACACCTACATCTTCGAACAACGTGCAGAGAATTCCAAAAACTAACAAGTTGCGTGATGAGCACTATAAAGGTAGACAGTTTAATAGGAACTAAGCACGACTAGATTTCATGTGTGATTTTGCAGAAAGGGAACAGTCATAACTTTCAGTATCCAAACGCGCGATTCCGCTTGTGCAACGAGGCCTTTGGGATCCACAAACCGATAGCCCCCCTTCAAAGTGACTTTAAAATACGTCTCGATATGTAGTGGTGCTTCAAACAGAGCCATTTCTTTGATCTCGTCGGTTAATGTCGCTGTGGCATGTGATAGCCCAGCCTTCAGCTGCTTTTTGAGGTTCATGACTGATTGCTGAAAGTCAAGTCCAGGATTAACTAGTTTGACTTGAATAGCTTTCATGCTGCCTAGTTCTACCACACCTTTCATTGAGTCAATGGTGAATTTGGCGACAGGCTCCGAAATGCTGGTCTTCTTGGTTGCTTCTACAGTGATGTCGCCTGCTTCTGGAGAAAACCGGAAGGCACCAGGCCATGCTTCAACCAAGTACTCTGTAAAAGGCGGTCGCTTTGTCTCGGGTTTCGTAAAATTTGCTGGCTTCATTCCAGCCACATAGATCTCCTTAGTGTCGACATACCACTTGCCACTAAGTGCTTGTTGCTTCCACTCCGCCGTCAAGGTTACATAGCGCGCATCTACGCGGTTTACGAGCTTCAACATCTCTGCCATGGTTTCTTCCAACATTCCTTGCATGGCATCCGACTTGTCCTTCTCTTTCCCTGTAGCAGCTGAATTGCTGCCCGTAACCGACCCCTTTTTCTTGGCATCTATTGCTGCTAATTTCGTTGTGGACCCTTTCGCGTCCGTCACACTCCCGATACTCAGCGTACTCTTTGTGTAAGTTGCAGAAGCTTCATCATCCAATTCATCCGGTGGTACAAAGACTGGCCGAGAAAACTCCCCGTTCCAGAGACGCCGCGCGTGTTCCACCTCGATAGCGGGCGGTAGTGCGAAGTTAAGTTGCGGGAGGCGGGGATCTGGCCTGTCGTAGCCTAGGAGGGCAGATGATGTGTCCCAACACCGCGCGTGGATGAAAATGTTGAGAGGTTGCATTGCACCCCAAACTTGAACGCGTAAACAGTCATAATATCGGTCGCTTTCTCGATCGGGCGCAAATTTCACCTTTTTGGGGAATAAGGCCAACTGTTCAAAAAAAGGAAACAAGCCCCTGGAGGAGGCCAAACTCAACTGTAAACTCTTGGCTCGAAAAGGGCGCAATTTCTGCGCTCCAAGGGCTTACAGAGAACGCGTTCATTTGGTTGAAGTTGATAGTCCCATACTCGTGTTTTAACTGGGCTGCACGTAGCTTTTCTGACAGACCCATCCCGCAATCGACGGCAGCAAACCCGTCGTTGTATATATGAAACGTTTTGATTGCGATATCTCCGAGCGCCACGTCGCCAATAAACATTTCGCGTTCGCTTGGCTCCAGTCTAACGTTGGGAACATACCCTTGCCCAATGAGTTTCAGAGATACCTGACCAATCTCCGAATTGACTTCAATCTTATGGGAGAAAGTCAGTTCATCTTTCGGACGGAACAAAACAAGTATGGTATGTTTAGCTTGTGGTGCCAGTTTCAAGTTCATGTCGGAAATGACGTGGAATGGACTCTCAACAACGCCACGGATGCCGTATGACCCCAATTGCACTTCATCATTCGAAATATTGCAAATGGTAAATTCCAGCCGTTTTTCTTGGCCAACAGGAACAGTGTCAAAATTCAAAACTCCCGCACTGGGTTCCAGAAGCAAAAGGTCAGGCGCCACAAGAGGAACGATGACCTTCAAGTATATTTTTTCAACCGCCATTTTATGTGGCACTTTGATTTCTGGAATCGAAAGCTCAGCTTCAAGCTTGCGCACTGCCTGTTGTTGCTTTACAATGCGTGCGGGCATTGTTTTGCGAATCTTACAAGGCACTAAAATCGAGAGACAAGTTGCGTCCACTTGTTGGTATATTTTTGCTATTTCAAGCTCTTCTGCGTGATTAATTGGATCGTGCGCAAATGCATCACGCTGTGTTTCATACACACTGTATACGATCGGTTCTGGCGGGGGAGGCTGAAGCGGATCTTCGTCTTTCGCCTCTTTGTTTTCTTTGGCGTCTTTTCCCTTTACCGGCTTATCGGGTGCCTTTTCCAGGATTGTAATTTGCTTGGAAGCTTCTAACGGCAAATTTGCGGTGCTCTGTACCTTATCCAAGGCATTCTTTTCCAGTTTGGCCTTGATGGTATGATATGCCGCCAATTTGGTTATATCTGCGGGATGCAAAGTGACAGAGATATCAATCTCTTCTCCTGGAGTTAAGACGCCGTGCTTTGGTTTGATGGTGACGGGAACCGGATCGTTCAGGTGGAAAGAGGCAACGAGGCTGCCACTATCAAGCTCCACGTCAACATTAGAAGGGACCACAATCCTCGGATTTCTAGCAACAGACTCTCCTGATGTGAAAATTTCTGATGGCTTACATGTCTTGATGCTGAATTCAGGGATTTCGACCGCGACTCCCACCACGGGTCTGAAGGACTTCAGGAGTGAAGCATCAGTTCTACTGACAGCCTTTTCAGATTCGCGACTGATTTCAACAGACTGCTGCTGAAGAAAGAACTTGTTTTTTTCTTCAAACCTGTAGTCTTGCTCAAGTTTTGATAATTGAAAGATTCCGATTATTTTGGGAGTCCCAAATTCAAACTCGACATCTTCATCCGTCTTTTTACGTCTGGACATTGTGACTCTGGACTGTCTCAACTCTGAATCGTGACCTTTTGTCCAGATATTTTTCACAATGCTGGCAACGTTGGAAAAATTGGCGGTAGAGAAGTCAGCCTTTTGCTGCTTGTCATAAATCAGTTTAGCTACAATTTCTCTGGTACTTCCCAATGCCAAGTTTTTCAGCCTGAGTTCCGAATTGTCAAAATGCACCAACAATTTTTTTCCGCTTCCTGTGCACTTCAACTCAAAGTTCCGGTTCCAAACAGAGTGGCAACTGAGACGCGCTTTAATGGTGCCCAATTCTGAAGGTTCGAAACGGATGACGCGGATTTGGTCAGAGCGGGGTGGAACAGGCACGGCCCCGTGAATGTCTTCCCCCTCCTTGTAGAGGACTTTAATGGACGCGTCTGAAGCGTTAAAGCGAAGTTTTTGAGGGAGACGGGAGCTGTTGCTTATTTTGAGCGCCAGCTCTTTGGCTTCGAGCAAAGAGCATTCTCCGAAACAAAATTCCGTGGAATTCTTCCCAATGATTGAGAAACTGATGTCTGTGGTGGTGACTCGACCAGTTATTTTCAAAGGAATCGGTGTATCCACTCCTTGGTTCATGTAGCGAATAAAGACCTGAATGACATATGGGTTTTCACCGTTTTTAAGAAGAAAATGCCCAGAACGTGAGGGTTTAACTTTAAAGTATACTTTTGATGTTTCAAAAGGCTGAATAATGGCGAGACGTGGAGAGATTTCCAGCTCTCCCATATTTTGAACGTCGAGGTCCAAGTTATCAGCACGTTTGGTAGAAGTTGCAGATCTTGATGCCTTTTTAATTCGCCTAATGGAAAATTGGGTTGGTATTAGCTCATCGAGCCCCATACAAGACGATGAGCGACTTGGTGAACGCGGTTTGCCACCACTGTTTAAACCCCCTACTTGTAAAAAGTTGCGGGACGAAGAACCGGTATTTTTTGATGGTAATTGGGCTGAGGGCTCGTGAAGACTTTCTTGGTTCATATTTTCTTCGGATTCCATAATCAAGTTTTCGTTCGAAAAAAACGTAGAGTCATTGTCATCAAAAGACTTTTCTTCGTCGGAATCGATGCCATCAGTACAAATCATGGAGCCAAACTCGGTAGTATCTGCTGTCGCCCGTTGCTTCGACGTTGATTTTGAGAATGGAGTCATCATTTTGCGCTTGTCAGACATTCCATCAACATCAATCTGGTTATTGCCGTTATAAAACGTTCAAAAGCTGTTTCAAATGAGCGTCATTTACCCAATACTTAATTGCTGTATTCGAGTAATTTGTTATCACTACACACTCCCGGTATGCTACTTCTGTCACGCAGATTCCAAAATCGACCACGTCAAGGTCGAGTCGCAAAGGAGCAGGTAGAACAGTACCAACACAATCCAACTTGATGTCTGATACTCCTGCAGTATTGAATTTGATGATATGCTGAGCGGTCATGATTCTATCATTTCCCGTATGGTTGGAGCGGGGAGGCTCAAATGTTATTTTTATAAAGTTTGAGGAGTATCCAAGGACAGATAGGTCTTTGGATGCCTTTTTATCCAGGAAGAAGGGAGTACAGGCTTCAATTTCGCCCATTTTAGAAATTTCACCCACAGTCGCGACTGCACCATTGTTCCGAATTTCAACATATCGTGTTGAAACACCACCTTGAACGCAGTTTCCAAAGTTCACTATGACGTGTGACTCGGAAACAGCGTCGCAAATAGGCTGTTCGTTTCTATCGGATGTCTGTTCGCCCAACTGATGTAATTTCACGGACACGAGATTCGGACCTCCGACACTGGCAATAAAAGGTCGGCACTTTTTCGCAGAGCAACCCAAGTTGAGGCTGAAGACGCCGCCGTGTTCCGCTTCAAACTGAATCAACCCGTTAACAATATCCTGATTATAGCCCGTCGGCGGCCGAAAAATAAAGGTGACTTCGCACACCATCCCTGCACTCATTCGGCCAGGAGGAGGAGCCAAAACATCGAAAAAAGTAGCCAATTCCACTGGTATTGGGAGTAGTCGAAAGGTATTGACTCTGCATGATACTGAATCCTTATGTAAGCAGCAAACGAGTATTCAATAAATACAGGTTCTTACCGTTTGTAATTTTGACTGTCTGGCTATAAGTTCGTTGGGGCTCATAATCGATGAAGTTTACATTATGAGGCTCTGCCATGAAAGGAACTGATAGCACCATGTCTGTTTCCAACTTTTCTACGATTTCAATTTTGTGATTCGGTCGAGGAGGCTTTGGCTTCATTTCAGATAATGTTGTTAATTCCACCGCCCTTTTATCAGTCGTTGAAATATCTGCTAATTTAAATTCATCAAGTCTTGTTTTTCGCACCATGGGAGTGAATGGTCGGGGTGCTAAATGTTCGAGTGCCTTTTGAAGTTCTCGTTCACATTTTTGAATTGCATGGTCATTACGATCTGCATTGCTTTCGTCAATCAGTTTCTTGAGTATGAGCATCTTGTTGGCTTCCTCTTGCTCAAGGATCTTCTGTTCTGCAACTTGCCTTTGCAGTTGCCGAGAAGCGATTTCTTTTCTTGTTTCTCTCACACCAAGGGTTTCAGAGAGATCCATTTCTCCGTCTGAGAGCCCTAAATCGTCATGGCTCTTGTGGTCATTGAGAACCTGCACTCGTTCAGCGATCGACCTCAAAATCTTGGCAACTCTGGCGTCCAGCGCGTTCATGTTTCGTGCTATTAAATCTCGCGCTTGAGGGCCCTCAGCGTCGGACTGCAACAGCTGCGAACAAACAAAGTAATTGAGCACGCCAAAATTACTTATAGTACAAATTCAGAAACCTTTCTCACTGGCTTGACTCCTTTCTTGGGTATTACAGCTACTTTTTTCCGGGCGGCCATTTTTTCTTTCCTCTCTGCCTCTTTCTCTTGTTGTTGTTGATACACGCGCTGATGACGTCGTTTTTCCTCCCGCGCCATCAATCTGCGCACAACGATATTTTCCATAGCGTGAATCAGATCCGACTCCAGGATTTCCTCGTCGAGTCTCCTCAGTTTGGCCAATTCCGTCTGCAGAACTTTCAATTCGTGCCCAATGGGTACTGTCTCGGCTTCCAGCAAAGGTACAGCGGCGATGGCTTCTTGAGCAATGGCGGCACAGTCCATATAAGATTTACACAGGTGTCTGAAGCGTCGATTTTGAAGCAGGTGGGGTGCCTGTGGAAATGTGTAATTTAGCGGGTCCATTCCTTGGGACCACTTTAAACCGAGTTTCGGGTGTGCCAGGTGAGGTTCAAGATGGAGCGGCTTCTCGGATTGTTCCATTTGTTGAATCTGATTGATTATGGTTTCGCACTCCAAGGTATATTGTTTTGCGTGAACCTGTTGAAAATGGGAAACTGATGAGACCAGGTCTTTGCAAGGAATTGCAAATTGTTAAAAGATACCCGGCAATTATCGATGTGGTGTTTAACATCAATGAGTTCCAGTTCTTTCTCCGCTGCTGCTACTTTCATGGCAGCGATTTCATTCTTTGCCAGAGTCTTTAATTTGGTACTTTTCATTTCGTTCTTCCCCTTAAATCCTGTAATAACACCGTTTTGGTGGTACTTTTCATACACTAGAGACTCGAACATTTGCTTGGTTGTTGGTGTTAACGACTCCAGCACTTCCGTCGGATCAATCGACGGAGAAGTCGCCTCCAACGAGTTCGAATGCACCTGATCGACATGACTCTGCAGCTGTCTTTTGATGGCGGCCACATTGAGGCGGATAGGCTTGCGAGATTCAATCACCTTCCCAACGTCCGCCCCCTCCCCTTCAAACAGAAATCCAGGAAACAGCTTCTCGTCCGTCGCTTCCTTGATTTCCGCCAAGAGGGAATCATCTGAGTCGTTAGGATCCAGTGGCACACCCAACGCCCGGTTCCTGCGGCGCAGGATGCGCCGCTCTCGCAGTGCCAGCGCGGCAGCCATCTCATCGCACATGACACGGTTCCCCAGACCATCTTTCTTCCGTGGCTTCTGGATTTGTAGCTCTTCTGGCATCACTGTTTCGCTTAGCTGCCCCGAGTTGTGTCGTTTGGGTGGCGGACGCTCCAGTGCAACTGCGGGCATTAGGTCCGGCTGCGAATGGCCTGTGGCACCACGCAAAAGTTCCTCGTGGCGCTTGAAGACGTCGAAAGCGATGGGTTCGGAAATGAAACTGCGGTCTACGATGCGCATGGGTTTGGGGGTTTCCTGAGGAACGACCGGCTCGTCCTTGGCAGTAGGAGGACGCAGAGCAGCGTCTTCGGCAGTTGTGTCTTCTGCATGGGATGCATCTTTTCCTCCGGGCTTGCCAGTCTTTTTTGCTGCTCCCTTCGGCGGCATGGGAGAACGTTTGTTTGGATCCTTTGAAAGAATTGTCAGCAATTGACTCCAACTGAAATCCATCCAACTGTCTCATATTTATGGTTGAACATTATATTCGATACATGCAAACCTTTCCTTCACTTCCACATACAGCCAACACGGATTCTGAAGGGTGAAAGTCGACTCCGGAAACAACGTCCTTCATACCCTGACCATACCGAGCTAAAACGGCACCCCCGCCTCGAACATCAAACAAATACGCATACGCATCCTCACTGCCACTCGCAACAAACCTCCCACAGGGGCTCAAAGCACAGTTCACGCGTCCCATTCGGTTCACATGGCCCAACATATGCAGCACCGGTTTCTGAAGACAGCGCAGATCCCACATCTTCACACCGCCACCCGCGCTCGCGCTCGTGAGAAAGGTATCTCCAGTAGACTCACGGTCTGGCACACGAATGGTATGCAATCCCCTTACCGAACGCTCCGCGCTCACGACAACCCGGCCCTGCTGCAAATCGAGAACGTTTAGATCGCCGCATGAATTTCCAACAACAGCGGCTCGACTCAATCCGGTATTGGGTGCGTCAAAGCAAGTCAGAGTGCCCCCCCGCGCCCCGCCCACGTGTATAGCCTTTACCACGGACGCGCGATTGTAATTCAGACCGGGACGGATCTCTGCCTTTCCCACCTCCTCCAATACGCAGCGTACGAGGACGAGCCCGCGTCCTTGCATCGCAAGCAGGAACTCATCCCTGAAAAAGAGCCGGGCCATGCGCATCTCCGCCCCCAAGACCGCCGCCGCCGCGTCGTCTTTTGGTGCAGAGATTCGACTGCCGCGGCCAAGACGGAGCAACGGATCGCTGCATCCGACGCGCCAGAGACAGACGCCACCATCCATGCCGCTGCTCGTGAAAAGGTCGCGCACGCCAAAGTGCACATGGTCGAGAGCGGCAGCGTGGTCATGGTGTGCGACAGAAGCGGCGGTGCGCGGGGTGTTGAGGAAGACGGTTTTGTTGACGGTGCCGACCGCGACGCGGGAGCCACGGCTGTTGAAGTAAAGACAGGTTGCGGCACTTGGGTGGGTGAATGTGGTTGCGGCAGGGGTGGAAGGATTCAGCTTGAAGAAAGCCGAAGGGTTGGGCAGGGCCCAGAAGTTGGAGGCCAAAGGAACAGACGAAGATGAAGAGAACGGACGTAGTTTGAGAGAGGGCCCTTTCGCCAGGGAGTCAGACTGCGGAAGTTTGGGGAGTTTAAACATTTTTGTCGTCGTTGGAGCCTGCATGTAGCCCGAACTCCGGACAGTTTTGCGAAACGTGACGGGTTGATGCATCACATCCACACCCTTCTTGCCCAATCCCTTTCCCGCACCCACTGCAGCAACCTTTCGTTCCCTCTTTCTTGCTGTCTCCTCCCACACCTCCCCAGCACCCCAAAAACTCATCACCTGTTCCTTTCCTCCCACAGCCGCCAACACAGCCTCCCGCACACATCCCACCAAAGCCTCATCCCCCGCGCCACTCCCGACGATTCCATCCAGCCCCTTCAACTCCTCCACAGAACGCACATCCATGCGCGCAAGGGCTGTCAATGCATCCTCCACACAGCGCCCCTCCCACACACTCCCCCTCTTGACACCAGGCAGACCCGCGCTCCGCAGCAAGGTGCCCAAGTCCACTACTCCAGCTTGCTCCGCCGCGCACGCCGCGCGCGCGGCGGTTGCCGTCGGGACAGACGTGGGCGCGATGCGCCACAGCTGCGGGTCTGGATCTCCGAGCCGCTTGACCGTGCACACGAGGATGTCACGCGCGCAGCTCCACGCGCCGCGGCAGGCGAGGAAACCGCCTTGGTCGATTGTGCTTGCGTGAAGCGGAGTGTCGAGGGACTGCTGCGTGTTGAGGAGGATTAAGTTTGCCTGAGTTGTGATGAGGAGGGTAGGGCTTTGCGGGGGCAGGTGCGCGAGGTGGGTCGCGGTGTTGCTTCGGGTGCGTGCGATGACCTGTGAAGTTGCAGTTGAGGGATCGAGGGGTTGCTTCCATTTGGGGAGACTGCTGACGTTTTTGAGGGGTTCTTTTGCGACGGGTGTGGGGTCGGGGATAATGAACGAGCAGAGGTGATCGAGGGAGACTACTTTCACTGGACGGGATTCGAATATTGGTGATTCTGCTCGAATGATGCGAAACTCATGAAAATGAAGGTGAGCATCGTCTGTGGCCAGGGTAAGGATGCGTCGTTGGGTGTCTGAGGCGTGTCCTATGGAGGTTGCAGGTCCGAGCGAGATGCAAGTGATGGGATATGCAGATATGATGCTTGAGTTATAGATGCAGATGGAGTCGTTCAGGTTCCACACTGAAGCGTTTGCGTGTCAGGAGGTCGTCGCTTGCCATAAACCAATCTGACGCGTACCTTTGTATGACCGATCTTCCGCAGCCGTCACCAGCAATTCTTCTTCTTCTTTCGAAGAGAATGCGAAAAACAAGCAAGATGTGACGGGTGCCGTATGGCCCATAAGTTGGAGCGGAGTGTCGCGAACCACCAGCACGGGCAACTTCTGCTTGCAAGTGTCCTCCATCGACGCAAAAAACGGGACCGAATGTTGCTGAGGATGGTTGATTTGCAGGGGAGCCACAAAGACGGGGCAGCCAGCTGCGGATTGAAGCGAGGCTGGGCGCGAAGCCCACGCGACGCGAATGCGACACGCGGTTCTTTGCTGGGTCTGTTTGCAAGGCTGAGAGAATGCGAGGGCCTGGACCGCGGCTCGCGACGGCGGATGGGACGCGAGAAGCAGGTCGATGGCATGCACGACCCTGTCGTTGGCGATGGCGGCGAGCGAGAGAGTCCCGGCGCAGGTGAGGGCGGCCGCCACGAGAATGGGTGCGTCTTCTGCGGCGCTGCAGACGGAGGACGCCACGCGCGCTGAGGAGACTGGGTCGCGGGTGGTCAGATGGGCGGCACCGTGGCAAGGTGAGTGCACCGCGCGCACCCCGTCCGCGACCGCAGCGATCGACGCGAGTGCGGTGATCCAGAGCACACCGCGCGGCGGCGGGTCCCCGTCTTCTCGCGCGACGGTGAACATGGGAAAGGGTCCGATATTATGTAGATAGATATATATATGCACACGGTGGCCACACTCGCGCTGGCGGCCTCCGCCGCCGCCACGGACCCGTCGCACCATCGCTGCGGTGAGACCGCGAGTGCGTCAGACCCGCTGCTCATCGTCCTCGCCGGTCACTCGCAGACTGCGCCGCCATCGTCGACTCCATCCTGCGCACCGACGCCGCAGAGGCCACCGCCGCCACCGCCGCCAGTGCCGCACCGCCAGACGCGTCCGAACCCGCAAGGATCCGGTACACGAAACACGAGTTTGGATACAACCTGGAGGGCGACTGGGACGCGATCGTGGCCCTAGCGAAGAAGTGTCGCGAGGAGGTTCTACGCGCCGGCGGTGGCTCTCAAAGAGTGCGCATCTCTCTCGCGATGGGGTGAGTAGGGAGGTCATCTTGTATTTCGTCGGGTTGTCCGACGGGGGGTCCCTTGACTCATTTCATCCTCTGCTCAGCACAAGGTTGGACAAGAAATCGACTCTGGAGGACAAACTCAAGGCCGTGCACGAAAAGAATCTGATGGCAGGTTGAATGCACGTCTTCTTTGTTCTAGGAAGCATGGCAATCAATGAAGGAGACATAAACACAAGTGTACTTTTCAATGCAAAGTCTGATTTGATGAAATTTACTTCCCAGCTGCCATGAGATTGTTTATATACTTGAGTAGCATGGCATTCTCGGCTGTAATGTTGCAATGGTCCTTCCGGGCCGTCTCGACGCGTTCAATCAATCCTGTTCAATCGGTTGGTCACAATAGGACAAGATGAGATAGGTTGAAACATGGGCAGTGCCAGCATGACAGAGCCAAGGACGATAGGACGTGGACACGGGAAATCAAAGGCAGATGCCTTACCTTTGACAGTCTCTTGCAGATCCAGCGCTTGACTGCACAACGCGTTTCATGAAACCCACAGGAGAGAAGTACTAAAAGTTAGAAAAAGACTTACGCTTTTGAAAGGATTGAAGGGGTTTCGCATTCTAAGAAACGACAGATTTCCCATTTTCCTTGTCCCGTGAGCCTCCCGCTCAGGCGATAAACAATCGCGGGGTTCAAAACGTATGGCACTCAACTTGATCAGGGTCTCCCGTTCCGCGGCAAAGTCCTTGACTGGTTGTGGATTCTGCGTCAACTTGCGCGATCGCGTTCCGACGCGCGGCGCAGGGCTGGACACGGCGCTCTCGTATACGCTGCTGCCAGCGCTCTCAAGAACTGCTGAGAGTGCGTCGGTTTGTTTGGTGGGGGAAGTGGTGGCGGCGGTAAGGGTGGCAGCGGAACTGGGCAACATTTCTAGAGTTTCCTTTTTTGATTGGGTTGTGTCCGTGACACCAACTTCCAGCACTTTATTTCGAGATTGCCAGACTAGTAGCAAGTATCTAGACACCGTAATTACACCCACACAGATAACGGCGTTACTCCGGAACCACAGCCACCTCCACCAACGTCGCGGCTGCACCGGAGCCCACAACACCAGCAACAACTCCAAAATCAGATGGCACACTGTAGAAGCGCAAAATGGGCTTGTTGGGGTCCTTGACCATGACATATTTGCCATCCCCCCAGCCATAAATCAAATCCACAATCGCCCTCAACACACCCCAACCACTGCCTAGACTGTAATTCATCTGCCCCGCAAATTCCACTGGCTTCACGCTCAAGCCCGCCACAATAGCATGCTTGGCGCGATCCTTCGTGTTACTCCGCACAGCAAACCCAATCTTCAGCAACTCAGCCCCGGCAAGCACACTCTCCACAGTCCACCGTGCAAGCTTGTTTCCATTATTCTTGATCTCACTCACCATCACCGCGCCACGCTGCTGGTCAATCTTGCTCCGCCAGTCCGGACTACCTCCGCTTCCTGGCGCGCGGCTGTCAAACTCGTTCAGGCAGCGCGTCGTAGCTAGGCACAACTGCGCCACGTCGCGCAGGGGGCTCTCCAGAATCTCGTCCGCAACGCTCTCTGCGAGCTCGCCCTCCGGATTCGGCGCCTCCACGACGCAGTCCACAGTCGTGCGCGCAACGAGGCTGATGTCGTTCCCCAGGTCCCACTTGCGGTAACGATGAAGCCCACTTGCTAGGGGTTGGCCCGCAGCGTCGGCGTCTGGGGCGAAGGGGCTCGCTTGTTTGAGGAGGAAGGGGGTTTCGTCCGCCTTGACAACCTGGGCGGCATAGTTTTGCACGATTTGAGTGGCTTCTTGGGCGAGGAAGGTGGGGGTGTTAAGGGTCTCGGTTTCACTTTCTTGGGGTGGTTCGGCAGCGTTTTCGTTCACAGTGTAAAGGTCTGGCCAAGGTGTGAGACATTGATATCACGGGAGCAAACAGTGAAACGAACCAAAGTATCCGCCCTCTCTCTTATCCAAAGTGACACGGTCGCCGTCCTTGCTCACTAGCAAGTCCCATCCATAGACAGACTTGGTGCAGCACATGATGGCAGCAATGACATCCGCACTGGCAGCCACGACGCGCCCGTCAATCTCGCTGGCATACGATTGCAGGATCGGGTCGGCGCTAGCTGACGGGTTCGCGAACGTAAGACTGTTGGCCGCGTTCGGGACAAGACGCTTCTCGGACTTGGTATTAATGCGATCGAAGTTTTTGTCGTAGAAGTAGGCCTTGCCGTGGACGGACCTGCGATCGTGAGGCGAAGCAGAAATGAGTGGCTTTAAACAGACGAAAAAAGAGGAGCAAGGAGGGAATGGGTGCAATCAGGGTGTGAATACAAATTGATTTGGCTCCATAAATTCATGTCAGCGTAATCGGTGTGTTGTGGTCATCAATTTGCAGCAAAGGCAAAAGGAGTCGGGACACGGGATCAAACTACTCACAAATCTTCAGGTTCGTCTACCTCAAAGTAAAGCTTCCCAAGACGGTTGAACTCAATTTCTTCCTTGACAATCCAGTCGTTTCCAACGGCCACACTGGCGTCGCGGAGACGGGTGACCTTGTCATTGTAGCGACCGCCATATCCTCCACGACCACCGCGAGAGCCGTAGCCTCCACGCACAGAGTTAGAGCCTTGCTTGAATCTAAAAAGGCAAAAGCTTCATAAGTACCCCATCGTCAGAGAATCAACGAGTGATGGAAAGTGGCTGGCATCAGACAGTGTGAATAGATTGTGAACCTCCACAATTTGGTGTCAGGCAATCAAAGAAGTCATCATATGCAAGTGAGTAGGATTTAAATCCGGTTGCAGCATACCTGGTGAAGAAATGGGGATCAGTACGTTTATCCAGAACGCAGAGTTGCAAAAAAGGAAATCAGGGGATGAGGATACATCAGACAGTGTGAATATAAGATAAAAGTTCCACAAATGAAGTGTCAACAATCAAAAGAAGGTCATCAAGTGCGAGGGAGGAGGTTCAGGGAGTACAGGACAGACGAACACGCACCTGTTATTGGAAAACGTGGATACATTGGTAGGACCGCCCCTCTTTTGAGCGTAGGATCCACCCCTGGAGGTGAGCTTGCGCATGCCAGATCCTGCAGCTGGCCCGACGGGAAGGCGGTCAACGACGGAGAAGGAGGCCTCGTCAAGAAGGTCGCTCGCATTGAAGCCGAACGCGAATGCGGAAGCTGTGCCTGATCCAACGGCTTCGTTGTTCTGGTTGAATCCGCGCCCACGTCCGCGGGTTTGCTCTGTTTTTCGTTTTGAGGACATTTAGTGTTTTTTTGAAGGGGTTGTTGGCTCAACATGGGTGCGTAACTACCTTCGATGGTTTGCTGCACAGGCGCAGACCAGTCGGCAACTTTCCCGATGCGGTCAAAGCGCGAGAAGGGCGCATACGGGATCTGATTCAGCGAGGCGAAGGCTGCAAGGCCCTCCACGCTTGTCGGCGGTCCCCACCCGTTGGAGCTCTCGCTGAGGGGAGGCAGGAGGAAGGAGAGCGCAACAGGGCTGGGCTCGGGGGCTGGCACGTTGCGCTGAGGAGATCGGCTCTTGCTTCGGTTTTTGGACACCATTTTGGAAAGGTTTTGGCACTGGAAACAAAAAGGAAAACAATTGACCGACGGCAAATGGCTCCCCTTTCAGCAGGTTTGCAGTCCGTCTTTTTGATTCAAAGTTCATGATAAGGTCCATTTTCCATCAATCAAGAGGGCAGCATGCTTCATGGGTGCAAAAAACTGACACACTGGCTTCAACGTTCCACCTTTCCCACTCTCTTGTCCCGCCTTGATGCACAGCAGCCCTCTTTGAAAGCTCCCATGCTTTCCTGCATCCCACTTTGCTGCCCACACCAAAAACACATCCTGCCTGGAAACTTGGTAAAGTGGTTCCAACACTTCATTGGGAACTCGCACCTCCAATGTCTGTTTCTTGTCAAAGAGAGATTGCATATTGTTGAATGCTCCACCTATCTCAGGTGAATGCTTCTTGAATGTCAATACAAGTGGGGCCAGAGTATTTTGCACTTGCTTGCGCTCAGACTCAGTGGGATCACTGTGGAATCGGAAAATGGCATCACAAATCAGCTCAAGCTGTGCACTTGTCAGAACTGGATGTTGACTATCTGGAGCACTGCTCAGCACAACATCACCAAATGCAGTATTTATGGCTGTGCTATGTTGAGCATCTGTGCCTTCATCTGCCTTTGTGGATGGAAAGCCTCCTATGGTACTACGCCCGAGAAGGAAGCGATTAAAGTTGAGGGCATCCTGGGATGTGTGAGACACCATATACTCATGCATAACAGTTTGAAAAACAGATTGCTGATGTGGGACAAGGGACTCAGAAGGTTGGAGATATTCTTGCTCAACATTTTCAAAAATTGCAACATTGAGGGGGATAGTAGAACTCATCTCAGATAATGGCTGAGCCCTACTCAAGTAATTCTGTTGTACACTGTGGAAAATATTTGACTGAGGCACTGTCATGTAGGTCTGTTGCGCCAATTCAAACATAGCAGCTTGAGTTGGTTGATGGAAAGTTGCAACCTCAGGCTCATGATTGAGATGACTTGAATAATGAGGTGGTTGGGGGATACCACTGCCAGGAGGATGATTCTGATGATGTAAAGTAGTGCCAGGAAGAGGATTATAAAGTGAAGGGAGCGTGACCCCAGGTAATGGCCTTCTCACATCTTGAAATGCGAAGGTCTGTGATGGAAGATAATCATAACCAAATTTCCTGACAATATTCCTTAAGTTCTGTTGCAGAGTGTCTTGGTCTTTGGCATCAATCAAGTTTTGGTCCACCATTGTAGCAGTAATTCTTTCCACAGAATCAACACTAGAATTGTACAAAAATTCAAACTGGCACAGTTTTCTGGATTCTAGAGACTGGAATGATACCTTGAAAGTGGCTGATGTGTTTGAGTTCTTGCGCACCAATTCAACAGTCAAAGAAGCAGGGAGTGCAGGAGGTGCAACATAAGCCTTTTTAAATGGATCAAAAACTCCATACTGACTCATGATTTTGAACTTGGTTGGTGGTTCTGGCTGCTTGCTGACTCTCAGCTTTGGAATACGGTTGAATTTGGTCTCAACCTTGCAATGCATGAGCTTGGAAACAAAAATGTTGTTACATGCCACATCAAACTGCAAGACACCGCTGTTCCAGTCTAAATCAAAGCCTAACGCTGAATCTGGCCTTTGCCGGATATCCACAAATCGTTTAGTTTGTTGACTGGTTCCTAGCCTTGTAAACAAGATTGTGTAGTCTCCATTTGCAATAGCTTGACAGCACAGCAAGTCCCACAAATTGTCTGTTGATTTGCTGTAATCAACGGGAAGCTCAGCTCTAAACTTGAGACATCCAAGAATGCCATACACTCGATCTTGGTCCACAAAGCATTGACGGTGGTGGCAAATCTGTTGCACCTGTGCTAAAGAAAGGGAAGGGCCTCGTGTAGCAGCACCCAAAATGGCTAATACGCGGTAACACTGCTCACGCAGTGAGTTGACGGGAGGATTTGCAGGAATTTCTCGATACGTTTTGACCCAAAACTGTCGTTCTTGGTCCAGGGTCATCCATTGTCCGCTACGATTTTATAGGTTGGTTTCCTCGAAAATTTATAAAAGCACCTCACCGAAATAGAAACAGCTTGGGGGCCAGTACTTGTTCCTGAAGCGTCCAAACGCGAGAATAGTATCCCACGTCCTCGACGTTGGTTGCATCGGCCGTCACAAAAGCGGCAACAAAGGCACATCGGCCGTAGATGGAGCCCATGTGTCTGATGGCGTGGGCCTTGTCCTGCGCATCCGACTGATCGATGCAGAGGGAATCCATCCAAATCCATCGAATACCTTCGCGCGATGCAAGCGTCAGCACGGCTTCGATCATGGTGTGCGAGCCGCTTTTGCTGGTCCAGTTTCTGCCAGAGTCTGTACGTTCGGATCCAGCGAT
This sequence comes from Chytriomyces sp. MP71, assembly GCA_025201725.1. Lineage (NCBI taxonomy): Eukaryota > Fungi > Chytridiomycota > Chytridiomycetes > Chytridiales > Chytriomycetaceae > Chytriomyces > Chytriomyces sp. MP71. Next base: position 35,229 of record MU614598.1, read on the forward strand.
CAGGCAATGCCCGGACGCACGAAAGGGAAGCACGCACAGTACCTGTGACTGTGAAGCTACAGGCTTGGTCCTCGGGGATCCAGCGATAAGAAACTGCCGCAAAGACGTGCGTTGTTTCAGTAGCGCTGCTCATGATGGTGACTGGGTTGAGCACGACTGATCCTGAAGAGGACGACCAGTGCTGGAGACTATCGTGGAGCACATCCACGGATACGAGACGCATCTCGAATGCATCCTCGCTCGTTGTTGTCATACCGGCCAATTTGGGCAACCTTTCAAAATCTCAAGCCACCTTCAGCCAACTAAGTAGCGCCTCCTTTCACGGGTGCAAGATGAGGAGAGGGTTTCTGAAACCATAAAGAGAACATCTGGTTGCCATGATATTGGTAAGGTGCGCCGCACATACCTGGTTGCTGTGAAACCAGCCTGACAAGAGCCGAAAAAGTAAGTCAGCGACAACGGAGGGGACGCCAAATTGGGAGCTAGAGTCAAAGCTGCGTTGCCCAGGTAATGGCCTGGACGTGGCTTAAAGCCCCCTCTTAATATTTTTTGAAAGGCCTTGTGTTAAAGAGGGTACAAGTGCGATCAACTAATTATCAAAGTCCTGCGTTCTGCCAGTTCTTTGGGGTTGGTTTACTGGGGGGCACCGGTCAGACGAAACTGTCGTCCAGGGTGGCAAGCTGGATAGAGGTGATATTGTACAGCCCGATTACCAGGTAGTCAATCGCTTTGCTTTTAGGAGAAGGACATGCTGCTGTCCCTTGTGGATGTGGGATAAGGGTCTTAGCTTTTCTTCGCAGGCGCCTCGCCTTCCCACGCATAAGTCAACTTTTCCCTACCTTCTGGTTTTTTCAAACTTAAGTATAAGATCGGAGTAAAACAGTTGCATGCGTAAATCTGAAAGCAGCAGACTATTTCCCTGGTCGTGCGTTCACGCGGGACGATGCCCGCTTGGGAAAGGCTTCAAGCCCGCCGCGAGAAACATTTCGAATGTGAGGTGGGATAAGTGATGTGCTTTGTAATGGAAAGCGGCAGGTGCAATCACGAGAGTAAAATTAATCAATTAATGACGGTAGTTGGCGAGAGCGTTGGAGTGAGGGTTGGTGTGGGGGTTGTGGTGAGTGTTTTTGCGCGGCAAAGGGGAGGAGCGACGGAGGGAACGAGGGCGGCCCATGATTTCTCTCTGTTTTAGGAGGAGACTCGAGTGCAGGGTTCGAGGCCAGCCTGTTTCACTGCCAGAGTGCCGAACAAAATCCAGCCACCAGAAACACTGCTTCTTGACACATGATGGCCACCGCAGCCCAGTCCGAGTCTCTCCCGACGCCGGCTGCCACGCCCACTCTCTCTCCCGCGGCACCAGTCTCAGTGCCGAAGCCGGCCCCGGCCCAGAGCAGTCTGCCGCCGAGGCCGTCCAAGGAGAGCGTGGAGGCCGCTCTCACGCAGCCCCGCAGCAAGGAGGAGCTGCGTGCGGAGGCTATCAAAGTCAAGAAGGTCAACTTGTGAGTGTCTTGAGAAAGTGGAGGAAGCTGGAGGAGAGTTGCTCGTGGACGTGGGTGGCAGTAGAAACCCTTAGCTCCGGCACCCTGCATCCTCCAACCAGGAAGCAGTGCAATCTAACAAAGTCGCTCTGCAAATAGCTGGGGATGGGTCGACGTTGGCTTCTCGCACGGCATCGACGACTACGACCGCACGCCCATTGAGACGGACCCTCTCACAAAGGACGGCGCAATCGAGGTCCTCCAAATGCGCATGGAAATGCGCAAAGTAACCCAGGATCTCATGCGCTGGCGCGAGGAGTACGAGTTGGCATTGTCGGGTGGCTTGCGTGAGTATCCACTCAGTGATTGCCCCTGTTCATGGAGGATGACGAAAATGGACATGGTGGAAATCGATGGTGTTCCGAATGCATGCGTTGGTGGATGCTGCGTCGACACTCCGAAGTCTAGCGTTGTCATCCTGATTTCTGACATGCACACACATATTGAAACCCAACAGACGAAGACGGCTCCTCATCCTCCTCTTCCACATCCTCCTTCCAAGACGCCGACGAAGAAGACAGTGCAACCACAGACCTCGAATCAAAACCAGAAGTTGTCCTACGTCGCTCCCAGTCTTCAGCGGGCATTCGCAACCTCCCCACCGACACGCAATCCTCTTCCACCTCCACGCGAGAATCTTCTATTGCAAACCTTCTCCGGAAATACCCTCCCACAGCATCCCCGCAAGCATCGTCAAAATCCTCCAAACACAACTCCCTCTACCCACACCCGCATTACCCGACCCACCTCCTCCCGCGCCGCATGCAGAGTGACGCAACCTCCCTCTCCACCCTCCCTAAAAAGAGCCAAAGCACCCCCGTCACATCCCTCAGCGTCAATACCAGCACAAGGGTGCCCCCGCCCCCCATCGCCATCGTCACAAGCCCCACGAGTACTACGGCCCCGCCTATCCCTGTCCCGCGACCACGTCCACAACGTGGCGCCGGACAAAGTGGCATCCTTAGCTGGAACGTGCTGGATCGCCCGCACAGCCACGTGGGCACCACGAGCACGCCGACCGCGGGCAATAGAGCCATGGCGGCGAGCCCGCCCGTGGTAGCGAGCAAGCTCTCGAGCTCGAGTTTGAGCAGTGGAGCTTCCGGAACCGATGTTGCGCCGCCGCCTGCCCCGCGGAAGCGGGATGCGCAGTTTGCAGCGAATGCGGCTGCGGCTGCGGCGTCCGGGGCGAGATGGACGTGGAACGAGGCACTGGCGCGAGATCACAAGAAGGAAGTGGACGGGCAGGAGGGAGGACAGGCACCTGGAGGGGAGTCAAAGGGTGTGATTGGAGGCTTGGTTGGGTTTTGGAGAGGGGACAAGGGAGCTAAGGAAGACAAATGAATTTGAGTTATTTTTCTAACTTTAGTTTTTTTTGGATGATGGTTTTTGGTATTGATTCTGGGTGGAACTTCTTTTTAATTGTGGTCAAATTGGGGCGTACACTTTTACTTCTTCTACTCTGTCTGTTCTTTTCGGGGTCCTATTATTATTTTAAAAGAGAAGTGAATTTGATTTGGACTTTTTGTGTCGGGGACTTGGAGGGGGGCCTCATAGGACCTGGTTGCCATTGATGCTAGGACGCGTGAGACTCGGAGCGTTCGGCAAGCAAGGCAAGGGCCTCTTTGAGCTTTATTTGGTCCGCCAATCTATCAATGAAAAACATTTATCCGACAAAAACCTCATTCTTGGAAAACTCATCACTACGTCATCCTTAAGCGCGGCCTAAAGTACTTAAAAGGGAAAGGGAATAACCTTTTCTGTCCAAGTACCAGCAGCCCCTGCCTACATGGACTTCATCCTGGATGATTTCCTTGTTTGCGGTTTCTCGAACCAAACGGCGAGCGTTGCAGCCATAACTACTACGCCGGCCAGATACCCACCTCCAGCGATACGCAGTCGTACTCGTTGGTCATTTGGATCGTAAGGCGGGTCCGACTGCTCCTCCGTCCTGGCCAGTCATACTGAAACGGGCCCTTTCACACTCAATGCGGACGGTAGCGTGGAACCGAACCCCCTTCAACTGGCACATACCCCGCCAACATGCTTATCTGGACCAAACGATTGGAACCAGATAATTTACGATGCGCGGCCCAATGCGACGGAGACATTGGACGAGCACACGTTGGCGGACTCGTTTTACGAGTTTCTGAATAGATTCTACGGAGTCTTTGAAGGAGCGCAGGAAATGGAAATTGTTGGAAACTCTCAACACACGGGATTGCATATTCCATATTTTGCTGAGAAGCTCTTCCAGACAAATACCCTAACAATTAGGAGTTCTTGAAGGACATAGCATCCTTTCGCACAGACAAGAAAGCCCTGTTGAACGTTGCCGACATTACCCGGAAGTGCCGCCGTGCAACAATCCAAGACGCCAGCGACGGCACGCATCCATAGAACTGCTCAGTGGGTGCATTCGCCGCGGAATGGTACATGGCGACCCATAGTCAATCGGGAGTCAACGTCACGTGCTTCGACAGCAGAATGAGAGATATGATGCATCCTTGCGACAGTCCAAATTCCACCGTCCTAGGCACACTCGAATCGCGTCTCACGGAGTTCATGATGTGACGCACAGGTTCGGGAGGACCTCCATATGGACCTATTAAACGACGCCTACAGGTGGAACGCGTGCAACAACGTGCGCATCAACGAAACATTGGGGACGGGGAGCAACCGACTTCTGGGAAGATTCATTGACGTGGGTCTCAGGATCATCGCCTTTGAAGGAGGCCACGATTTCGCTGTGAATTACGTGGGTGTGATGAACGTCCTGCACGAGACATCCTGGGGTGGAGGTGTAGGATTTAGCGACGTGTTCCCAACGGATTGGTTTGTTGAGGGCATGGTAGCGGGCCTGTTGTGGCCTGCATGAGGACTTCCTTACTTTCGTGTCAAGGGAGTCGGTCACTCGGTGACGGCGAATCGACTCAAGAGGTTCTTGCAATATTGGATTCTTTGCTTTCAGAAAGTCAAGTTGTGATCAAGTTGTGATGGGAGGTGGGAATACTCTTTTGGGTGGGAGTGAAGGTGGCGAGTGCCAGTCAATTCCTTAAAAAAGCGGTTCTGGAATTCCGTTGAATTCTTTCATCACACTGCTCCTTATATTCTTACACTATTGATCATGACCTCTAATAAGTAAAGTAATAGGGAAAAGCCCCAGTATTTATAAAGACTATCTATCACTCTAGAATGAGAATTCTAAGCCCAAACGATGAAGAAAAGTGTGGTCAACAGCATGAAGATTGAGGCTCGATGGCTCGCTCCAAAGGACTTTATACTTGTCATAGCCTCGCTCATGGTGGCGGCAGCCTTCGCCTCAATCACGAGCGAGCCAACTTCGGTCTTCACACTCGCAACCGGGGGAGATATGTAAGCAGGAGTCATTGCAATCGATGCCGATGGGCGCGTGGTTGCTCCGGCCCCCAACAATCTCTGTAAAACCGCAATTCCAGCCTGTGGCTTATTCGCGGCAACCATATGACCGCTCCCAAAGACGCGAATATCTAAGCCCGTGTAAATGGCAACATTTCGTGAATCAAAAATGGGAAGGAGTTGCTTACAAGTCAATCCACGCGCCTGCCACTCAATCCCTGCCTCGCCGTCATCCACAATCCAGCGTTGTGGTGACGTCTGGAATCCCGTGGCTCCATTCCAGGTCAAATTACCGAGCACCTCCTCGACGCTCACGTAATTCACCAGAAGATCCTGGTCTCCGTTGTAAAGGATCACTTTGACACCGCTGGCAACGAGGCCCGGGAGGAACTGCGGTTGACCACAAAGGGCGACTCAGATCTCATGAATGTATGTTTGACTTTCCATGTGCTCACCGTCTCTGAGTTGGGTCCACTTTGCGCGTCTCCTGGAATCGTGATGGAGATGTCGTTGCACTCGCCCCATTGGTAAGACGCGTTCTGGTTGGCGAGCCACGGGTCCACGTGCATGGCTTGACGCACGGACGGCGACTGGTCGGCGCATCAGCGTCCCACCGGCCCATACGAACCGAAACAGAAGCCAAAAGGCGCTCACATTCAAGTACGCTTTCAACCTCGCTTCCTCGCGCCAATACTGCCCGCTCTTGTCGCACGGCACCGTCCCACGGATGTTATAATAGTCCAGACACGCGTCTCCTCCGGGATACGTCGCCTCATACCACCCTCGGATAAGCATAACCAGGTCGCAGCGAGGGTCATGCCGCGTCTCGCCGCGACACATGTCCGCCAGTTGCGCCGCCGCATGCTCGAGCGCACCAGAGGGATCCGTGCGCTGGAAGTAGCCCGCGAGGTGGAGGTAGTCGAAGGCAGCAACGGTGCTCCGAGGCCCGATTTGGGCGGGGAAGGAAAGTATGGCGTCGTTGAGGGCGATACCTTTGAAAGGTATCTTTTTAATGGTGAAAGCAGTGGATGAGGTTAGTCAAGATGATTCAAGCCATCGAGCCGAAAGGGGCTTACAGGTTCAGGGACGCCAGGGCAGGTTTGGATGGCGCCGGCGATGAAGGGGATGTAAACACCCGCGTAGCTTTCGCCCGTCAGGTACAGGCTCCATGAGCGAGTTTGCGGGAATGCAGCGTAGAAACCGTTGAGAAAGACGAGAAACTGAGAACCAACCTTGAATGTGGGAGAGTTCAGTTTAAAAAAGTTCTAAAAACGCGTAAGGTCTCACATCAAATTCGCTCTTTGGCCCACTTTTGACATTTGTGTTGTCACTGTATCCTGCTCCGAGGGGCTGTTCAACTACGTGTGATTTGTCAAGATGCGCTTCTGGTGACTCAACAATTGAGCTCACCGTACAACACGTTGGCATATTGATGCCAACTGTTGGGACTGGAGTCAACTGTGCCATCTGCTAGAATAGTCACGGGTCCATTTTCGATGAAGCTTCCAAAAAGACTTGAGCTGGAGAAATGGCAACAATGACGATAAGCTAGCGTATGTGGGTTGAAAAGGATTAAATATGCACACCATCCTGGACCTCCATTCAACCATATCACTAAATCTTGAGAAGTAGGCTGAGCAGAAGGAAAGAACCTGAAAGCTGTGGGGTCAGCGAAGCTATCAAGAATCGCACAATTTTTCACCAAAAGAACATGTTTTCAGGATCCGATGGATCCGACGACTTGAAAGAGGATATTAGCAGTAGTTTCGGAAGCATGAAGCTACATACAATTGGAATGTAGCCCGCATATTGGCCATTTTGAAGAGCTTGAGCGGCCGAGGCGGTAAGTTTGGGAAGATTGGAAACTCGATACGACGAGGCTGCATACAAGAGGCAGATGTGAATGATGCATATAAAGAGCATGCTTGTCTTACCATTGTTGGGATTATAAGGAAGGTTGGACGCGCAAGTGAAAGAAGACGCGGATTCAACACCAGCAGCTACGACGGCCAAAAGTGCCAACGCCACCGTGCTCATCAAACTGAATTCCCTCATGCTTCTTTGTGAATGCCTAAAGAATCGGCTCCATTGAGTGGGAGGCGTTTTTAACGGACACAAAGGCGTAAATCTCTTGTGTTTGTTTAGTTATCTACTCTCAATGCAGCGGGATGGACTCGGCATCAACAAAGGAACAGAATAAATAGTATTTGACAAATACTTGGTGCACTTTCAGGATGTCAAGAGTTCAAATTTTGGACCTGAGCAAATGGCGGACGAGACGACCCGGTCTGAGGCGTTCCCTCTTCTGTCAGCATCGCGCATCCGTGTGATGGTGGTTCCTGTGGCGCCGCATTCGAGTGAGGTTGCAACGAGGCCGACGAGGACCAAACCACTCTGCCAAAACAGGGCGCATTTCAGCGGCGGCGTTTGCGCAGAGCGTGGATCTGGTTGCCCAGTTTGGCGTCGTCGCCGTTCGCGACGCGGCGCCGGCGCAGGTCGCTGCGAGTGCCGCGGATGCGAGCGCAAGTGAGTCTCGGCGGCGCTTGTGCACCACTCTGACGCGGATGCACCACTCTGACACGGATGCACCCCTGTCGCCAGAAGCAGTCTACTCGGCGTCGGCGGCCCTCTTCCTGGACCTCGTCACGGCACACAATTCGGACCACGTCTACCTCGAAGACTTCCACTTGCACACGCGCGTCTTTGGCGTCGTCGGCATCGCGGATTGCGAGGGGATCGCCGACGAAGCGGGGCAGAGGAAGCATCTCGTCGAATGCGGAATTGCATTTGCCGAACTTGGAAAGCGGGTGCGGCGAACGCGTCTCCTTTCCGTGCACGCCAAGGCTGACCGCGTCCTGGACAGTACCCCTCCGCACTGGTGCATCGATGTCTTGCATTCAATACATCCAAAGAAATGCTTGCGAACCCGGTTAAAGGAATTGACGTGATTCCAAGCGACGGACCCATCTCGTTCCACCTTGCCAGTTTCATGAACTCTTTTGCCTCAGAATTGTTGCGCTCCTTTTCTCTGATGGTGAGTTTTTGCACTTGCCTTCTTGGAGTGATGAAATACCATGAATGCAGGTAAAACAAATTGAGACGCGCCCACTTGTTCTCGGCCCTACAGCCCCAAACTATAACGCTTCCTCCAACCGAAGTGGATCCACAAGCAACTTAAATGCGCAGGACACTATTACTGTTGCAGGAGCAACAGCTGGAGGAAACTCGAGTGAACGAAACAAGAAGAGGACACCGTCAAGAGCGCTCAAACTCGTGTCGGATTTGTACCTGCTGTCAGGTAGACTCGACATTGCTCTGACTGGATACCAAAGCTGTATGGAAGGGATGAAAGTAAATGGAGATTATATGTGGTGGGCTGCCGCGCTTGAGTCCTACCAGGCTGCGATCCTTTTACATCTTATGAACCTGGCTGGCATTGGCGTGAGCACTCAGTCTTCTTGTTATCGATGATGATACTAATTTACATTAATTTATGCACTGCAGCCTATTCAAAGCTCTCCATCAAGTCCTATTTCAACGACTGCTCCAGCGGGAACCGTATTGCTGCGAGCACCAACAACCACAACCATCCTTGCATCCCCAGCTCTCCTCACATACACTCCACTGCGTACATTCCTTGCGGAAACTCCCGACAGGCATCGGCAAATTATGCACCTTTACGAAAAGGCCAACGCGGCCGCCGCCACAGTGGGCGGAAGCATCATCCCCATTCTTCCCGCCGCTGTCTGCATCCGCATTGCGCGCGTCTTGCGCGGTATGATGCGCCACAAATTCGCCGAGTATCTTGTAGGCGGAGCGGGCCTCAGTCTCGTGTCCACCACCACAATCGGGGACGACGGGTCGTCCACTGCCAAAGAAAAACCAGGGGACGCCAAGTCAGCGCAGACCACCGCCACCACAGCGGCTACAGCAGCGGCCGCGGCCGGGGACAAAATTGTCCTGAACAATGGTATTGGCGTCAACAAGCTGGACATCAGCACTTGGCTCATGAAGTCCAACTACATTCTCTCTGGGCAGATGGAGTATGTGAGCGCAGCAGATCGGTGTTGGGCCATGGCCAACATTGCCGCCGTGTTTGGGAGCATTGGGTTTCGCCGCAAGCACGCATTTTTCTTGCGTGAGATGGGCCTCGCTGTGTCAGAGACGTTGCGGCCGGCTGCGTTCAGCGGGGTTGTGGCACATGCGAAGACGGGGGATGTCCGCCGGACTTTGGATGAGTGGAAGAAAGAAAGCATGATTCAATTGGAGGAGGGGGAGGTGTATGGATTCGTCGCAGATCCAGCTGTTGTGCCGGAAGGACAACAATCGCCACCGATCGCGCTGATTCAGTGCTACAAGCGAATTGTACAGGTTCACGGGATTCAGATTCGATGTGAGCAATCCTCTTCGCACTATCGCCCAAAAGAATTCACTCTCTTGTTTGGTCAGCACTCAAGACACCGCATGTCGCATCTACTAACTTCCTTGATCCCACCTTCAGCGACGACGAAGAAGAATGGCTGGACGAGTATGAGAAGCCGGAAAATGTCACTGCCGCTCTCTCCAAAATGGGACCCACCTCGCCAAATCCGTCCCGACCCAACCTTTTGATCAATAGCGCGAATCCACACGTCCGCACCACCTCCCTTCGAAATCTAGCAGCGATGGCAGTCGCTCTTTCTAAAGGTGGTGTCAAGGAACGTGGCGGAACGAGGCAGCGATATGGATGGCCAGCCCTTCAAATCCAAGTGTTAAAGGAGTGTGTAGCTGTTTCTGAGGCCGTGGATGGTCAGTACTGGGGGTTGGGCAGCCAGAACTACCTAACATTTACTTGTGCAGACTACGCTTACACAATCTACTTTATTGCGCGCCTCTTGCGGAGGCTGAAGAAGCACTTGAGCCCTGCAGATCAACAAGACTTGGCCGACCGGCTCGAAGCAGTCATGCTCAAAACACAGGCAGCCAGGGCCTCCTCCGCTCAGCCTCCAGTGTCCCTCCAGCGGGAACTCGAAGAAGCATCCAACAACGAGACAGAGGCTGAAACTTTGCCAGTATTGGTGCGAGGAGTTGTTGGCGGTGTTGCTGGCATCCCTGTCTTGAGAAGTCTTGATGTAGTCGCGTAAGTCACTTGTGCACACGATCTAGTCGCTTCTACATCGCTTCTTAATAAGGCAACCGCAACGTTTAATCCCCCTGATGCATCCTACCTCTTGGCTTGTCAGCAGTCGACTCTCAAAAGATGTACCAAAACAACTGTTTCTGTACAATCCCACTGCCGATAAGAGTACGAAAAAGAAGGTAAAGGGTTTATTTTCACGTTGAATAGAAACTTAGAGCCTTGCTAGGTTACACTTGTGGCGAACGAACCACTCTATGTGGATGTTGTTCTCGCGAATCCTTTTTCTTTTGAACTGGATGTCAAGAATGTGGTCTTGTGGTATGAAAAAACTGATTTTAATGTTGTATTCGAGCTGATGCGCCTATTTTAGCACTTCTGGCGTCGCTTTCAAGCCCGTCTCAATGTCCACTGTTATTCCACCCTTCTCCCGAGAGCACTCGATTCGCGTCTTCGGAACTCCAATAGAGAGCGGCACCCTCCATATTCACGGTTGCAAAGTCAAACTGTTTGGAGGATTTCTCGAAGAAGAGATATACCCGCTCCAAAAAGTACTCGATGATCCATCTCGCAAGGGTAAAGACGGCAAACGGAGGCGGCAGGACGAACGCGAGCGGTTTGGCAAAAACGGGGTCCACTTTTTGAACGGCAAAAAGTTTCTGAGTAGCGCGGAGGGCGACTCCACTTCCATCGGTCCGGACCGATCTTGGTCTATACCTCTGGATGTAGTACCGAGCTTGCCGCTTTTGAATGTTGTGAAAGGCGCTCGTGTGGCGCTCGGGGCGCTGATGTTGTTCGAGGGGGAGCAGTCCTGGTTCACTCTGGAGCTGGAAAACATTGGAACATCTCCCATCAACTATCTGCGCGTGTCTTTCGTTGAGAACGTCGCGTCGCAGGAGGCTCTTGCATCGGACACGATCGAGGACTTTGAAACAGTGTACGAACGCGACATATATGAGTATAATGTTCGGGCTTTCTGGCTTGAAACCCAGGAAAACCAGCAGCGAGGACGCACTGCTTGTAAATTTGGGCCGCCAAAGTCTATGGAAACGATTAATGTTCTCTTGGATGCGGGCGATCGGACCACTGTGAAAATTGGTGTATTCGGGAAACGCATGTGGTTAGGGAGATTTATTTGATGTTCGGGCATCATACGGTACTAACAGTCTTTCGTTCTCGTGCAGCACCGGCGGAACGATTGTGTTCGAATATGGCAACGTGGTTTATCCTTCAGACACTCCTGACGGTGTTACAGCTCCGGATTCTTTTTGCGCACGCCAAGTGCTCGTTCCGATCCTGCTGTCGGTAGAAAGGGCGTTGGATATTCATAACATTTCCGTATTTCACATTAACAATCGAGACACGGCTGCGGAAATTGGCCAAACTGATGTCTTACGTGCTATGTCCTTAGATGACATTATGGTTGATTCTCTTTCTATGGTCGGATCCGGCCGCGACAGTATTGTTGCAGGAGGATTCAAGTCTGGGCAGCGATTGAACAATCAATATTTTATTCTGTCGTTTGACTTGCAAAACCTGTGGAATCTACCTTTCGAGGTTTCATTTGATATATACGATGGTAGGCGGAAATTACCAGTTTAATGGGCAGCCAAAGCTAATTATTTCGCTAGACGACGAAACTGGCTCTAAAACGGTCTCTACAATTTCTGCTCATCTGTATCCGGGGACTACGAAACGAGTCATACTCCCTGTAAAGAGGATTTACTTGCCAGACACCTTGACGCTCTTACCCATCCCAGTTCCGACATGGAAGCAATTTGTGGTGGGACGCAGTCAAAAACTCTCCTATAGGGAGGATAAGTTCCGTCGCCTTGCCTTCTGGCTTCGTGAAGCCTTGGTGGGACTTGGAGTTGGCGGAGCTCCTACCTTCAATCCCGAGACTGGTGACTATACGTCAGATTTGGTTCAAGGCGGCCCTGCTGAAGCGCCGGGAAGCTTCGGTCGCATTGTTGCACGATGGACTTGTGGCCGTGGGCGAGTGGGGAGTCTCTTGGGAATGCGTGACTTTAGACTGGTCAATTCCGATATGGCCGATGTTGTTATTCAAGAGGAAGTATCGTTTTCAGCCACAGCAGTCGTTTGGGAAGGTGTTCCTGCTCATCAAGAAAACGGGGGAAACCTAGTAGGATTGTGCGGAAAATTATCTAACCTTTCAATCAACTCCCATCTGGGGCGGGTCAAGGTGAAGAACCAAGAATTCACATCTTTCGCCTGGACCATTGTGAATAATGGCTGTAAGTTGCTTCTTTATCAAGTCTATCGCGTTAGCTTATAGTCCGTCTGTTAGGGAAATCAATTACACTTTGTTTCCGGGCCCACTGTCTATTTGGGGATGTGCAGTCAGGAGGCCTCGCAGAAAAGAAGCTCGCAACTGATGACCGTGTGATTCATTCCGGATCGCTCGAGACTCCGCTTCCTATTGTTTTGGACGCTCGGGGAGGCTCCGTCACGCATCAAGTGGCCTTCATGTTTCTATCTCGAGGCGTATACAGCCTTGTCGCTCATGCGGAAGAGGTTGGGAGGTTAGGAGAGCCGGAAAATGTCCCGAAAAAGAAGAACAAGAAAGACAAGGAAGTGGATGCGATTGCATTGGGTTTGGTTGGATCAGCAGGCCGCTTATTTTGGGCACGAGAGGTGCTGATTGTCGAAGTAGTATGAATGTAGCTTGAATAAATTACGGCCGCACTTCCTCCCCCACCTTCAGCATCACCTTTCAATATAAGTCCTGACTCTTATTTTTCACCTTGTATCGGATTTAATTTAATTTACAGGTGGCGTAATGAAGTCACGTGATTGTTGGATGCCCATCCATTTACAACAAGGTGGCCAAACCAATACTAATCAACAATAACATGGTCCCACCTTTGAGGGTACCTCTCTTTGATGCGGCTGATGGTTTTATCCCTGCAGTGCAATCATTCTCAACTTCGGATCCACTTCCTGGTTACTCTCAAACCTTTCAGATTGGGGCGCCGCCCGTTATTCCCAATGTGCCTCCTGCTTGCGTAGTCAGCTTGGGTTGGCATTCGTTCGCCAACTCGTATGGGCAACCATGGGTGATTGACAACTTTTCTCTCCCGACTTCATGTGGCACGCAGTGGTCGTCCATCACTCTGCAATTGAATTCCTCTTCAAAAGGCCGCCAATTTGATCGGTGTGTATACCATTGCTCTGCTCGACTGAACTGATCACGCGCTTGAACAGAGTTTATCAGGTCTGGATTGACGGCGCTGAAGCCCTTCGTGGCTGCACCGACGAGCCAACCAAGCTGGGCGTCTACTGGAGCATTGAAAAGGACGTGACCGACTTTGCACCCATCTTCCACACGGCAAAGACCATCACTGTTGGCTTAGACAACATCAACGATGCAACTTATACTGGAATTTATAACACGACCGTCTCTTTCACTTTCTACCCCGCTTCACGAGCGCATCCGGTTCCACCCAATGTCCCAGACATTCTCATCCCTCTTCAGTCTGGAAATTTGTACCCGCACATTGTGCTGGATGGTAACATCCCGGAGGCGAATTTTAATGTTAGCAACATCCCAAGGAACATCAAACGCGTCGAACTTGAGTATTTTGTATCCCACCACGCGAACGACGAGTTTTATTACCTCAACGTCCCTGATGAAGTCGCTAATCCTAATTTGGGACTGTTTGGAGGAGGAAACTTCAAAGAAATCGAAGTCTACCTGGACGGAGCTCAGGTGGGGGTGGATTGGCCATTCCAGCTCGTGTATACTGGCGGATTTGATCCGTCTGTATGGATGCCCATCACTCACACTCGTTCTGAGGATTTCCCTTCCTATCGCTTTGATTTGACACCATTTGCGAGCAAGCTCGCAGACGGACAGAGTCATACGATCGCATTGAACGTGACATCTCAGAGCCAGGGTGCATTATGGTATGTCGACGGCAGCATGAGGATTTGGTTGGACCACACCTCCGCGACCACTTCTGGCCACGTAGACCACATCAACTTTCCTCAAACTGCGCCTTCAGTCAAGATAGATCAGAGCGGCGATGGTGTTGATTTTGCGGTATCAACTCATGTGGCCAAGACTGTTTCATATAGTGGTTCTGTAGGCAATTTGCAAACGTCAGTTACCCGCGACTTGAAGTTCTCGTCGTTCCTCAATTTCACCCAGCAGACAAATATAGTTGTTGGATACCACAACATTGACTCGACAACAGAAACTGTTGTAACAGATAAGCGCACTGGCGAGATGACGTCTTGGTCAAGAACTGTGGTATCGTACCCGCTCAAATTAAATTCTACATTCATTCCCTTAAGTTCAGACGGGAGTTTGTACTACTACTACCTTTTCATGGATCACTCTCGCAACATCAAATCTGTTTCTCTTGGACGACGCTGGGGTGTTTCCAACGAAGAGGAACGTCATGTGGTTAAGGGTTACTTATCAAATTCGCCGACCATTCCAGCTGGCGCCTTCAACGCGAACCTACACAACGCCACCTATCAGTCTTTGGTTGCGAATGAAGCTGGAGCATGGATTTACGGACGAGATGCTCGCGCGGTTAATCGCACACTTGTTTTTGACCGTATTGAGCCATATCTTTGAATTCGATTTTCTTCGTTTTTTAAGTTTTTACAAAAATAGATAAAACTGTGAAGATGGGTTGAATCTTTCCAAGCCGTGAACAAAAGCGGTATCATAGTGCAAGGAGAGATAAAGAGGCAGTCAAAAACCAAACGAATATTATGAAAGTCGCCTGAGCATCACTTTTCGCCGTTGGAGAAACCGAGGCCGAGTTCGTCACTACACCAGTGCCCTTAGTCAGGAGTTCTGTTAAAATTGCTCGTCCGCTGAGTGGCTTGTTTGCAGGAACCATATGACCTGCACCATAAACGCGGATGTCTGTAGGTCATTGCATTCAAGTTCAATAACCATGCGTCTCGTGAATAGCTAAAACCTCACATGAAAGCCCCCGCTCTGACCAGTACAGGCCTGCGTGATCCAACCCTGCAGTCCAATTGGTGGGACCTTTCTGAAACCCAGTGCTGCCTTGCCAACTCAGAGCTGAGAGTACTTTCTCCGTGCTAACGTAATTCACAAGGAGGTCGCGATCGCCATTAAAGATGACGACCTTGATTCCATTAGCAATCAGGTTTGCCAGAAGCGACACGCTCGTGTTGGCATCGTAATCGCCGTTCTGAGTGATTGAAATGGAACTGCAAACCTGCCAATTGAAGGCGGGTTGGTTTTGAGACAAAATAGGGTCGACATGTATCGCTGCTCGAACAGCTGGAGAATTTAGATATCGAGTCAGTGCATCCTCTTCCTTGTAGAATTCATCTTCGCTATTCAAGCAAGGAACAGTGAAGTCAATATTATAAATGTCCAGACAAAGCCCGTTGTGCGTGGTATTGTAATAAGTATTGACGAGTGAGAATACGTCGCATTGAAATGGAGCGCGATCGAGTTGGGTCTGAGTCCGAACATTCTTGCAAGTTGTAACCTGATTGAAAGCCTCCGTTTGCAGCGAACTTTGATTCTTGAAAAACCCGGATGCTTCCAAGAAGTCATAATTTGCTTGAACGCTGTTTGGGATGCCAAACTGTTCACCCTGATCTAAAACTCCGTCACCGATAGCCACGCCTGTTAATGGAATTCTAGTGCCATCGATCAAAGTCTTGCAAGTCAGTATAGCCGAAGCGATGTAGGGTATGTACATTCCGGCGTACGATTCGCCAGTCAAATACAAATTTAGGCGCCTTGCTTCCGGAAACGTAGAGTAAAAGCCGTTCAGGAAGGACACAAACTCTGAGGCGACTTGAAATTCGGTTGTGGGAGCAAGCGAGGATTTCGCGCGTTGGGAGAAGCCTGTGCCGAGCGGTTGTTCCACTGAAGACAATTGATGAGCCTACTCTCTGCCTTGGTATGGCTTATACTCACCATACACAAAGTTGGCATCTCGATGCCAACTGTTTAGATTTTCAGTCAAGCTTCCGTTCTCGTTCATGTGAATGGGACCATTCTCGACGAAGCTGCCGAAAAGTGACGAGCTGCGAATAATGGTGTCAGCGTCACGCGCCAGAAAATCACTGCATCGCACCATCCTGGCCCACCATTCAACCAAACAACTAAATCTGTTGCATTCTCTTTGACCGAGGGAAAGTACCTTCGCCAGCACGGTGTTAGCATCACAAAAAAGGCGCCGAAGCAAACCAAGCCTCACCAGAAGAAGACGTCTGCAAAGTTGGTCGCATCATCGCTGAGGGGAATGTATCCTGAAAACTGACCGTTGAGGGATGCAGTGAGTGCGTCCGTCTGGTTGGGCAGGTTCTTGACTGCATAGCTGGCAGCTGATCATCCGTGAGCGAGCAGGACTCACGAACTGAGTGCGGCTTACCGTCATTGCTGTTCTTGGGAAGACTTGTAATGCAAGTGAACGACGTGCTGCTGAAAGTTTGCGCTTCGGAGCGAGACGACAGCAGCGCCACTGGAAACATCCATTTCGGTTTCATTTCCAATTTCATCACCCAAATTAATAAAATATAATAATACATCCTTTACTTGTTCGTTTCTTCTCCGAAACGCATTGATTGAGAACGTAGACAGGAGGACTGCGTGTCCTGCCTCGCATTGGTCACGGCCGGTCGCTCGCGGAGTAGCTGCACAACACTTGCATCTGGTATGGGTCGGGAAGGGGTAACTGGAGAACCAGGAAACACGGTGGAGCGGCTTTGAGACGGTGTTATCACATCGGTCATTCCCTCCTCATGAGAAAAGCAGAAGCCCGTATTGGGAATCTCTTCCTGAGTTCCCATGAAGAAAATACATGTTTTTGTGGGAGCTAATCTTAAACGCCCCTGCTTTTGGATAGGTGGAGACACTTTTGGTGAAGCAATAACTAAGGCATCGAGCGGTGCAGAATCGGCATCCATGGCATCAATGGTTTTCCATTCTTTACTGTGTCGAATAATCTCAGACTTTTGGCGGCGCATAGGTAGTGGTGCAAATCCGTCTGGACTCTTGATTTTGAAGTCGTCAAGTCCAGATATGGAATTGCGTACGTGGTGTCCCTTTTTGTTGACAGGTTTGAGATTGTGTTTGGCAAGTAGCCTCGCATATTCATCCTTCACAGTTACGACACCCTCCTTGTCGAGCACAGCTCGTTCGGACAGGGCTGCGACAGACTTTTCCGATTGAGATCGCTGGATAGAAATGACTTTGGATGCCACTCTATGTCCAGATTTTCTGCTAAATTCAAGCGCATTGTCAGATTCAGCCGTTTTCAAAACTGAACGGCGTTCTGGTTCCACCGCCAGTTCCCGGAGTCTAAAATCATCCACAATAGAAGCAGAGCTGGGCAGGGCACTTTGTGAAATTAGGTCCATGTTTAGCACCGACTTGTCTGCCTCCCAGGAGTACTTCTGATATTCCAACAAAATGTCCGAGTCAGTGGGTGCAAAGTACTGCTGTGCAAATTTGAATGTGAAGCGCGGCATCAACGCAACCACCACGCCAATCATTATCGTAAGATATAAATGCGGCTCATGATAGAGGGTGTCCAATTGTCCATACTCGGAGTTGTCAGTTGAGGCGGTAAAAGAGAGCACGTATCCTAACCAAATGGCGGCGGAAGCAGCAAGCCCGAAGAAGGTCAAAAAAGTCCAGTTGGTGGTGTTGAGACCTGCATGCCAGTTGACACAAATGATGCACACATGTGATATGATGGCACCCATCGAATCATGGTCGCCTCCATATCCTTGTGAGAATGGAGCGCTGTCGTCATACAGTACGCGCACGAAAAAGTACGCAATTACGGACTGCCAGATAGCGTCCACCATGTATATCCAATATCGTTCCACATTGAATACAGTTTGTTTCATGCCTTTCTGGTATATTTGTGGGATACGGAAGCTTATGGCGTCATTTAAATCCTGTTCGAAGAAGCCAATAAACCTAAACGAGTCCGCTTGAGTGACATGAATAAGGCAAACGACGAACTCACATTGTCGGAAACAGAGTAAAAAGCGTGTTGAAAAACATTCCATAGGTAAAATCCGTTATAAGATCAGCCGAAAAGCTTTTTGTGGACATGAGTTGTGGAACCATTCTAGCAAAGAATGCTCACCCGCAATCGAATTGGTACCATAAAAGGACAAACAACCATACTCCATTCTTATAGAAATAATTGAAAATAATTTCGGCTGTGCGCACGTATCCCCATCGACCGTGAACGAGCAGGAGTTTGGCCAAGAACCTAAATTGGCCGATGGCATAGTCACTCGCCATGACAGCTTGAAGACCCTCCTTCCCGCTGATTCCAATACCAATATCCGCCTCTTGAATCATGGACACATCGTTTGCGCCGTCGCCGATTGCCAGACACATGGCACCAAGGCCCTTGCGAACCAATGATACAACTCTGGCCTTTTGAAGGGGGGACACTCTACAGCAGATAACGGAATGACAACGGCATCCGATTTCAAGCAGCTGCGGTCGGCAGCAAGACATTAATGCATATTTCAAGCTCGTTCCATCAATGATGAGCGCAATATTTTCTTTTCGCAGGGGAACACCTTCCGGAGTCCAGAACTTTTCAAGGGCATCAAGAAGTTGATTGAAGGTATCTTTCAGAGTAGTTGAGTTGATGACAATAAGCACCATGCTTTTTTTCAGGAGGTTGCATGAAAATCCGATGTTGATGGCTGTTTCCATTTTATCGCCCTATAAAAGATACCGTTGAAACATGAATCTACATTATTTGGAGTGTTTTACTTACCGTTAACACCCAGATTTTGATTCCGGCCTTTGCTAGCGTGGCTATTGTTTCAGGAACGCCATCCTGCAATCTGTCTTCAATGGCTGTTGCTCCCATCAATGTAAGATCCCTTTCAATCAACTCTGCAACATCGTCCACACTTTTATCACGATTTTGAATTGAGTTCTGAGCCCGACGATACTTTTCTGCCCACACTTCGTACTCATAGTTTGGAATCACTCGGTAAGCCAGACATAACGTACGAAGTCCTTGATTCGCGAATGCCTCCAACTGTTTGGCCGTCGTATCTTGCAGCTCTTTTTCGGATTCGTCAAGAGTCTTTGCCAGCCGTTCAAAAATGATACTGTCGGCCCCCTTCACTAAAAGAACAAGCTGTCCTTCAGGCCTTCTAATAATGACTGACATTCGTTTTCTATCTGAATTAAACTCCAGTACATTCATAACCTTGTACGATCTGTTTTGTTTTTGTTGACTCCATATTACGGCAGAGTCTGTTTCAATTTACCTCGTCACTCCCATCACATCGATAATAGCAATATCGTTCGTACGCTTCAAGAAGGCGAATCCCACATCTCGCGCCGCGGCTACCAGAGCAGCTTCGTCCGGAGACTGCGCACGATATTCAATGTGATTCGGTCGCTCATCTCCTTCCGGCTTCTCAACCAAAACTGTATGGCATAAAGCAAGCAAGCTGAAAAATTCGCGAATTTTTCGTGCTTGCTCTCCATTAGCATCCAAATGCGTGGGTAATACGTTATCGACAAACGCCAAATGCTCCGAAAGATACTTTGTGTCGAATAGCTTTGCAAGCTGCGCCTTCATTTCCACCTCTATAACCTTTCTGGCTTCTTGAATGTTCCCGGCGCTCATCGCCTGCTTTTTCGAGGTTTCAGGCATGGAGAAGGAGTCTCCATATACTACTCCATTGATACTACATTTGCGAAACTCCATCATGTTGCATGTAAGAGTTCCTGTCTTGTCGCTAAAGATGTATTCAATTTGGCCAAGATCATCTGAGAGGTTCCAAGATCGTGGGCTCGCGAATTTGTCAGTTTCTGTATCCAGCATGTCGACGTCCATATTAATAAACAACGACTGAACTGTGTTGCTCACGCTGATACTCAGATAGAGTGAGATAGGCACAATATTTTGAAAAATGATGAGACACAAGAAGAACGCGGCAAAGGCAGCATAGAGAGGCGTATATTGACCTACATTTGGAGAGAATATCGGATTTTCATGAGCCAAAGTTCCAGTGTAGACTGCGCTGAGGAGAGCGCAAATCAAGCACATTGCCCCAAGAAGCCAGAAGTTAAGAACAACCAGAGGATTCAATTGTCGGTCTATTTTGCTACGCTTGCTCGGTGTGATTCCGCTGTTGAGCATAATTTTCGTTTCGGAGCCAGTGTAAACAACAATGCCTATAGCCCATTTTGTGTCCCGAAGAACACAACCACGCAACAACATATTCAGCATGCCAATTGAAAATGTTTTTGTTTTTTTCGTGGATTTGTTGCCCTGGTGTTTTGAAGTGACGGAAGTGTGTTGTAATCCTAATTTGGTATCAGATAAAGTAATTTGGATATTTCCATTATACGTGAATAAATTAGCACTAGGAAGCTCCGAGTCGAGAAAACCTTGAATATATTCGCATTCACTGGGTGTTTTAATGGTTGAGAACTCAGGAAATCCCCGTCGGATTTTGAGGTTTGTTTCTCCATCCAGATTTTTCGTTTCCACGTAACATACTCCATCAAGCTCACTTGATGATACAATGAAGACATCCGCAGGAATGCTTTCATTATTTCGGAGAAACACAAAGTCCCCCACTCTGACGTCTTCCCAACTATTTTCTTGCCAGTAAGGACCGTCTTCTTCGTTCTGCTTATTCGGAGTATTCGATGTGATAGATTCTCTTACTCCAGGGAGGGAGGGAGCTTTTTCGCTGGATAACTTCATTTGGACTGTTGAAGTTGACGCCACCATATTCGACTTAGAAAAATTAAAAAACTCGCTTGGCTGCTGCAGAAGCATCCTCGTCCTCCGCAGTAAAATACCAGCGTCATGCAATGAAGGAAAGTTCCAGTTCCTTGTGTTTGCTAACGTGAAAGTTTTGGCGTGATTCACATTCTCGTCTGATAAATGTCTCCTCCAGTCTTCAATGCCGTCCTTGAGTTTGCGATTGTTCAATATTATATTAGCGGCTTAAACGGCAAGGTTACCTTTAGAGCCGTCGCGCATATGATAATAAGAATTGGAGCTGCAGTAAGGGCGGTCGATACCTCTGCGAACGGTGGAAAGGCTTGTAGCACCACGAGACTCATAAAGTAAAAGTTTGCGACCGATCTGAATTGCTCGAACAGATTCTTGGGCAAGAACGACAGCAGTGTATATTTGCTTGTCACCACCTTATTTGACGCGCCCTTGGAGGCTGTCTCAACAGCTTCGTCGTCCGATCCCGTCACACTAGAAGATGGTTGATTGATTAGTATCCTCCGTTTGGTTGGCTTGTCTGGTTTGGATGTAGTCGGTGTTCCTGTTCCGACATCCAAAATATCGACGCTGTAGACAACAGCTGGTATTATACCGAGCCCCATCATGACACCATCGAAATAAGACTCACTTGGATCTCGCTCCCAGCCAATTAGTCCTGTGCCGGGCCTTCATCCGTGGGTTTTGTGAACTTGTTGCAGACCAGAGAAATCTGACAAACTCAATCCTTACGAACGAGAAGAATTTGAACTTATCAGGGCTGTGTTTCTTTCACATCGTTTGTAACAAGATTTTTTCTCTCCCGCCATTGGATGAAGGACTCCCTCACAGTTTTGGTACTCCGAAAAAACTTAAGACTGCTGGAAAACCCATCTCAATTGCTTCTATTTGAAACTCAGTAAATCCCCATGACGTGAATGAGTTTGGAATCGCCATTTTTTAAGCGAAGAAATCAAACCCGTCAGAAATCTCCACTTCAAGTCCTGTCTCAACTGTTACATTCAGCCTTAATAAAGAATCAAAACGAGTGAGTGGAAAAAAACTCTATCCGACCATGCCGGATGCCAAGAAGCCACACAAGTAGCCGACTTAGTAAGTATCCTTCAAACACAAAGTTGTTCAGCGATCTCACCCTCAGTCGTTTTGTAGGATGAGCACCTGATCTCGTTTGATCAGCTAAGGAATCGTCTTTTTACAAGCTGCGATGAAATAAGACCAGCGCAAAGCAAAGGATTGACAACTTTGGTTGCTGCGAAACGACGGGAGGAAAATGGCCCAAATATGCACATCATTGCCCAAGCAAAGTCTGGAAAAGCGACTTACTCACTTAATTTCGCTATTGGCGTCTTGGTTGCGTGGGATCCTCAGGGACTCAGAGCCACGGTTTGATGTTAATGACCATCGCCGCGACGAGAATGGCGGCTCAGCATACTGGCAGCGCTGTTATGAAAAGGAAGGATGGAGACATCCTTGTTGATTTGAACAAACTGAGTTGGGCATAATCGGTGTCATCGAGCTCCTTGGCCTTCTTTGCCATCATATGGTTCAGAACATATAATGGGGCTCAATTCCGCATTGATTTCTGGGATGTGCAAAATGTGCAGACCTCAACATGTCCTTCTTCACAATTGTCGCAATGCCTTACACGACAAACGGTCAAGTTTTTTTGTCCTCAGAAATACAAGTGGAGGCATTGGCCCAAAGGCAAAGCGCATTCTACTTCTGTCTTATGATCCAGCAATGCTTCAACCTCTTGGCGTGCAAGTGCAGAAACACTTTTCGCTTTGGGGCATACTTCATGAGCAACGGGGGCGTCTTTACCGGCGCGCTGTTTGATGCTTGGTACATCAGTGGCTCATTGGACTCGTATTTGGCTGTATTCTCTTCATGTATAGCTGCATAAGCATGCTGTTTTTGAGACAATGTGAGAATCTTTTGGTTGCGGTCACCGTTCTCACTAACTAAAGAGTCAGTCTTCCCACAAGTCCTGAACCCTGATATTTGAGGACTCGATATGCACCCGACCCATTGGTCGCTGGTTTTACCGCAGCGTTACGGACCTTGAGACCAAATAAGTTGTTCGTGCAAATGTGATAGAAAGGGATTAGTTCATGTCAGAGGCACACCAGGACGAGAATAAAAAACCACCAAAATGAGTGACGGGGAAGACTACGGGTTCCAGCTGGCGCAGGTTGAGGAGGCGCTGAGCAAGGACCCAACGAACGCGGACCTGCAAAAGCTTCGGACGGATCTTGTTGAGCTGATGGCGTTGATGGGAATGAGCGTCGGCGAGACGAAGCCGGCAGCCAACCTGAAGAAGCGCAGGTTCGACGAAGCCCAGAGCAGCCGCTTTGTGAAGGGACAAACGGTGCTTGCAAAGTATGCAAAGGACGGAAAGATGTGAGCAGCGTCTTTCTGGTCGCAGGAACAGCGTGAACTCACTCCCCTCTTCCCCGTCCATCCCACCTCCTCCCTCCCCATCCACCCGCAACTACCCCGCGTCCATCCGAATGTCCCGCATTTCTTCTGCGTCCGCCTGTAGGTACGAGGCCGTTGTGGACGCTGTGCCCTCCGCTAACACCCCGAGCGTCTACGTAGTCGTGTTTAAGGGGTACACGTCAAAAGAAAAGGTTGCTGTCGAAGACGTCAAGGACTTTGACCCCACGCAGGTCCGTTTCGCTATGATATGTTCCCCGAGGTTCCCCCAAATCTGAACCATTTGTCCCACAGGTGGCAAAACCCATGGCGTCCGTCACGGGTGGACACTTGAACAAGCGAAACCCAACACCAAAGGCCGTCGCGGCCGCCTTCAGCAACGGAACGGACCGGTCCTCAAAGCGCAAACTCAACAACCTGCATTACCACGAACACCTGAAACAGCGCGAAGAGGAGCAAAAGGAGAAGCAAAGTAGCTGGAAGAACTTTGCGAGTGGTGGAAAAAAAACGAGTCTCAAAACGACGGCTCCATTAAAAAAGCAAAGTATGTTTTCAACGCCGGACGATCCCAATGCGAAAGTCGGTGTAGTGGGCAGTGGGAAGGGAATGACCACATTTGAGCAGAGGGGGAAGCACGTCTATGAGAGGACTGAATGAAATTACTACTAAGTTATGTTTTTCTCACACAACTTTTGCTTCTATCACTCACTTTGTCTCCTGTATGCGCTTATATTAAAAATGCGATAACCAAGAAAGTGCGTATTAATATGACATATATTTTCACATTTCTTTCACTCACGTGATGAAATATGAGAACTGCAAACCATTTGTCACTAGGACATACCATCTTCATCAGTGCTCTCAAATGGCTCTTACATGCAGGTTGTTGCAAAATTTTCATCATCAGCTGGTCAATGGAGACAACACCTTCCTAACCTGCCAGGCTTTCAGTCTGCTTTCTGGTCCACAAGTAAGGCATGACAGTCAATAAAATTTGTGTTTTGTAGTATCTGAAAAAGGGGCATAATGTCACAAGATCCCCAACATTCCCAGATTCCAGTCAAACATCACTCCTGAATGATGGGCAAGTTTGAGTGGTAGTGTTTCTTTGGCAACACAACCCAACAAATGTTGTGAAGTATTGAATGGCACATCCAATAACTGTTGCGTCCTTGCATGTAAGGATGCGTGAATATGGTTGAGGGGTTTTGGAAACACAGGTTGGGCTCCAGCTGAAGTCTGTCATGGCATATTCACTCCCCTATCAGCCTGTCAAGTTTTTGAACACTTTCCCTTTATATAGGGGAATTGGAGGAACGCGAACCAAGGAGGATACTGCATCTTTGCATCTGGTGGGTCAAAAGATGGCCATCAAAGCCTTTCCGAGCCATGGGAAACAAATTCTGGCATCAAAAGCAGTTCAACAAAGTTAAATTTAGCTCAAAAAAGTTAAAATCTTTGGATACGTTTCCAGTACATCGCAACGAGAGTGACCACAATGAAGAAGCTCAGGCTCGAGGGAGGCGAGTCCTGATGCCCGCCGTTTCCACTGAACTTTGACACCATATAATTTAGTAATTTCTCAGAGAGTCGGAACTGGAAATACTTTTATGTTCACCCGTAAAAAGCAGAAACAGTTTATTGGAAGAAAATAGAACAAGAACATGATCGCGCTTAAGGAACTGGTTCATTCGCTGTTCCATAACTTGGTTTATCCTTATTGCCATTTATCTCTTTCATCAAGAGCAATTCAGAGCTTCCTGTCCCGTCTCCAGTGGGTAGCGGCGTCTCAGCGGTCCGGCGGTAGTTTGGATTTAAGTCCGCGTTTTTGCTGTCCGCAAACAGTAGCGTGACGCCTCCGACCTGCACAGAAACTCCACAGTCAGACAACACTCCCAAACGGAAACGACAGGAGAACTCACAATGACCAAGAATCCAACCAACGCACTCACGAGCATGATCCCCGTCGGGAAGCTGAAATCTTTGAACAGCACGGCACTGCAAATGAGCGTTGCCGTGGTGAAGCACACAAAGTAGACGGGTGTCACAATCGCCGTGCTGAAAATGTTGAGCGCCTTGTTGAGGTAGTTGATTTGCGTGATGCCGCTCAGGCACACGAACGCGATGAGAACGTAAAGGGTTGGGTTCTTGAACTCGCTTAGGGACGGGTTTGTGATGCTGAAGACAATGGCGGTACCCACAACTGAAAGGAAGGCGAATTTAGTTTTCAAGGGTTCGAATGACCGGTACACGAACCTTGCAGTGCGACCACGACGAAAGAACCAAGCAATGAGCAGATAGTGATGAAAATAATGGGAGTGGTTTCTCCCCATCGCCGCGCGCCATAGAGGACCATAAATGCAATCACAATCACGTTTGCAACGAAATAGGACATGAAACCTAGCGAGCGGTACCAAATTAGCATCAAAGTCCTTCTTGCAGTGAAGCAGTCAATTTACCCCACGTCCAGCAGCTGCGCCAGAAGGCATCCAGTGTGCCTGCGCCACTGTTGGGTGGACTGTTGACCACGAGGAGCGTGGCACCGATAACGCACAGCGCGCACCCAATCTTGCCCGCTTTGCTCAGCTTTTCTTTAAGAAAGAAGTCACTGAGGATTGCGCTAATGACGACACTGATGGCGCCCATAGGTGTCACAATAATTGCCGGTTGGAATGCATAGGCGCCCACGTTGCATAGCTCGCCCACGATCACTGTTTGTGGATAGAGTTGGAAGTGTTGCAGTCAGCATATTGTGTGTTGGGGGGGTCAGCTTTGTGGCGAGCCCGCACGGTCCACTGCCCAGCCCGAGCCAATATCTCCGCACCACGCCAGGGCTCCAGATGTCCTCCAGAAGTGCCATCGCTCCACGCAGTTCCCCCCCATCCCGCTAGTCCAGGGTTCCTCGCGAAGGGAAAGGCGGACACGCACTCATGGCCATCCCCGTCCACCACATTGTGCTCTTGAGGTACTCGTGGCCCTCGCCCCGCTTGTGAGCCGTGTCGAGCGCGTTGCTGTCCAGCAGCCCCTTCTTCTTGAGGATGAACGATGCGCCGATGAAGGCGGCCGAGGTGAGGGCCAGCGTGATGCCGATGATGCGGTACAGCGGCGACTCGTGGTCCGGGTTGGCTGCGTTGGGGGCGGTGGCGTTGGACATGGCGGTGGCTGCGTTCTGCGGAGAGTCTTGGAGGGTGCGTGTCTCGCGGCCGTGTTCAACACCAACAATGCAACGAGAGAAGAGTGGCAACGAATTATCATTGGAATCCCCATACAAACATCCATGGCGTGAATAGAAAGAACTGAACAGGTGCAAGCTACAACGAATCCTGGCAAGATACAAGTGAATCCCCCCGCTCTAATCCCGTCCGGCAGCAGAGGTCACATCTGCCGTCAAGGATGACGTCTTTGTCCGCGACTCCACAGAGTCCCCGAAATACCCACTGTCCTGGCTTTCCATTTCCATCATGAGCGCGGCATCCACGCGGCCACCTCGCTCGACCTCGTCTTCGCTCTCGAGATCGCTCGAGCTACCAACGTCGCTGCTTTTGCTGCTCAGCATTTGCTTTTGGCTGTCGGCAAATAAAAGCGCGACACCGCCAACCTGCATGTATACATTCATATGTCAACATCCATGCAGCGCGCACAGCGCACGAAAAGTTACTCACAATCACGAGAAATCCAACAATAGCGCTCACAAGCTGAATTGCGCTTGGGAACGCGAAGTCGCGAAACAACAAGGCACTGCATACGAGTGTGGCCGTTGTAAAGCACACAAAGTAAATGGGTGTCACGATCGCTGTGCTGAAAATGTTGAGTGCCTTGTTGAGGTAGTTGATTTGCGTGACACCACAGGAGCAGACGAAGACAATCAGGAGATACAGGGTCCAATCTTTGAATTGCGAATCTCCCGGGTTTTCGACACTATATACGATGGCACTACCAATAACTGTTTGTAATTTCAGGGTTTAGGGGGTTGTAATCGATGACAAACTGTGTAGTTTGGAGGCACTTCGTACCTTGTAGCACGACTACGACGAAGGATCCAAGAAGAGAGCAGATGGCAATGTATACGATAGGTGATGCCTCGCCCCATTTCGGTGCCGCATGCAAGATCAGATACGTCAGTGCACACACGTTTATAATCAGATACGACATGAAACCTAAATTGCGCATCATGAGTCCAACAAGTACCGCCTGAAGAATGCGCGGCAGGACGACTTACCCCAATCCCACACCTTGATCCAAAATCCAGCCAAATTGCTCGTCACGCTGCCTGGCGGGCTGTTGACGACAAGCAAGGTGGCCCCCAACACGCACTGGGCGCACCCAATCTTTCCCGCAAAGCTGAGCCTCTCTTTGAGGAACATGTCGCTCATGATGGCACTGATGACCACGCTAATGCTGCCGAGCGGTGTCACGATGATAGCGGGTTGGAAGGCGTAGGCTGCCACGTTGCAGAGTTCGCCCACGAGCACTGGTGAAGGTGATGATGTTGCACAGTCAGAATAGGAACAGAGATAGTGGTAGGTGGTGGGGGAGAAGGGGAGGCATGCGGTTGACAGCTTCCCGTTCCCACACGATTCGTGAGATTGCCAGCCTGCCTCCCGCCGTGTACCAGCTTTCCTTCCTCTCTGATCGATGCATTCCACGTTCAACTGCACTCACAAGGAACTCAGAGCATATGCACTACTCGGCGCCACAATCCGCCGTTTAAATTGACACATGGTTTGTTTGTACTCGCACGCACCATCCCAAGGCGTTGCACTGAGCGGCAGCCTTTCCATCCGCGGGCCATTACGATTCCCAAACCCTAAGATGGTCAGGAAACCTGTCCTTTGTCATCTACGGTCCCACTATCTAGACCCCCTTTGGACGCCACTAGGACCTCCCACATCCCTCCGTGCGACCCTCGAACAAGGAAACGCCAGATGCAGCAACGTACTCATGATCATGCCCGTCCACCACAGCGTGTTTTTGAGGTATCCGTGGCCGGTGCCTGGCCGCCGCCCGTCGATGGCGTTGCTGTCCAGCAGCCCCTTCTTCTTGAGGATGAAGGATGCGCCGATGCAAGCTGCTGAAGCGAGGGCCAGGGACACGCCAATGATCCGGAACACGGCGCTGTCCGCGTTGGAGGGCGGCGGTGGTTGCGGTTGGCCCGTCATTTTGTCACGCGCAACAGACAACACACTCCACATTACACACTACACACTACACTCTATACTCTACACACTACACTCTACACTCTACACTCCACACACTCAGACTGCCTCTTTATTGAGCGGCCGTCTCGCCACCCGCCACCTCTGCGCTGTGGTTTCATTCCGCTGACAGAGAAAATGAAGCCAGAAATGAAATTG